>VWZX01005330.1:3103418-3359711 GCA_013399015.1 Galbula dea
AGTTCTAGGACTAGAAAGGGATAGACACATCTTCAAACAAATATAAAGAGCAGCTGAAAATATACATTTCTCCATTATAATAATATCTGTGTACAGCCACAACAGAAACAGCTTGAATACTTTGAATTTTTCTTAGGTTTTAAATTGTTTTGGAAGTTCATTTTACATAAGATCATGTAAATAGTATATTCTTAGTTTCTCCTTCCATAATGGAATGTATCCAGCTTATACTAGTATGACAAAAATAGTTAATAACATTATANGCAACTGAAGGGCATTTTACCACTGAACACAAAGTACAGCAGTGCTACTAACTTGTCTCATTAATGAATTGCTTTGTTTCTCATTACTCCTTCAACCCTCTGTTTACTTTTTTTAGTTCTGTTGACTGTACAAGACCCAACAGAATTTTTAAGATTTTCAGACTTAGGTGTTCTGATTCCACATGTACTTTCTTTTCTTTTTGCACCATAAAATACTACTTTGTGGGGGTTTTATTGTTATCATTGTAAAGTTTTATTAAAACAGCTTAGAATTGCTATTCAGATTCTGGTTATTATCCTCCTTTCTGTAGATATGATAGCAAAAAATAATGCATATGGGAGACAGTCTGCCCCCAGTTTTCTTAGACAGAAAGTGGATAGGCATTGTCTATAATGTCCTTCTATTCTTTTTTGGCTATTCTTCAACTATTAGAATATTTGAAAGCAAGTTGTCTTTATGAAACTGATTCACAAAGCAGATCATGTCCTAATAATTTTGTAACTCTTAAATATATTCTCACATATTTTTTAAGTCTTACTTGGGTGACAAACTTGGAAAAAAAAACCAACAAACCAAAATCCCCACAAAACCAACAACAAACAAAAAACAACCCTAAACCTATATTACTGAAATCAAAGCTTCCTGATGGAACGCTAAGTAATGTTTACCTGAAGAAAAATAATTTAAAAAAAAAACAACCCTAAAATTTTCTCTTGGAATATCTGTTTAATTTTTTTAAATGATGTGTTTCAATTCTTAATCACTTTTTTGTATTTTAAAACCCAACATTCTTTGTATATTTTAACTGTAAGGAAATTAAAGGCTCTTCTGTTTTACTTTGATTCACATAAAAATATATTTCAAAGTTGTGAAATTCATGCAATTGCATAATTGCAAATAACATGTCCCTTTGCAGTGTTTATTTACTGAATTCCAAACTGGAAATCTTTCAGGAAAATAGTATAAATCAGTTTACAGTGGAGTAAAAGTTACAAATTCAGATCTCAAGATAGCCAAATATAGTTAAAACTAATTCTGAAAAGGTTTTTACCTCTAGGATCTGCACTTCTGACTCTTTACTACTACATGTGCCATTTCCATTTATGGGCTTCAAAGAACTTTGACAATATAGAGGGTAGGCTGGTAAGTCATTACACTTAAGGTTGTCTCCCTCCATTTTCTGTATCCATGAAAACTACTGGGAAAGACGTCAAACCTACTTCCATTTGGGCCTGTATAATTTTGTAACTAAATTTTAAAGTTAATACTGTAATTTTAAGGCTGAAAAATGCATATTTAAAATTACATGTATGACAATGAAGACCATCATTCAGTGAACTTAGCAGACTTTAGCACAAAGTTCCATATGCTGAGGAACTAAAACTTGACAAATTAGCTCCAGATATGGCCATATTTGTGGGAGCTGAAGACAGCCCTACAAGGCTGGCTTTTTTTTCTTGACTAAAGAAATGCCCTAAAGAAGACTAACTGGAACTAATGAAGGCATTATGTAAACAGTTAAAAGGCAGTTGCTGGAGGCTGGTAGAAAGCTCATGATTAGCAGTTTGTAATTAGGAAGGTTTCCTATCTCTCTTCAGAATAAATATCCTGTCCCAGTTGCGACAGGCATGTTGAATGGAGACTTTCTGATGGCTACATGTCCAGGCACTATTTTGTGTAATGTAGTGTATGCTTCTGCAACTCTTTATTTCCCTATGAAGGCCAGCCAAATATTTCAATCAATAACCTGATCAGTGATGGTAAAATCGTTTACTCAGAGCAATAATTAATAAAGAGGATTTACAACAACTGAAGGTGTCATCAGAAGGTAAATGATGTATGACTGACCCACCTAGAGAGACAGTTGAACTTAGCAACAACACTTCTTTCTTTAAAGAAAAGGAAAAAAAGGGCAGGCTTCACCCTGTAGATTGGAAATCACACATGATCATTAACATTATCATTCACTTTGAATTAAAAGAAAAAAATGAGTAAGTTATTTCACCTAAACATGGGACTGGTGACCGTAGATAGTTTTTGCATGTGTTTATTAGTATAATTTATTATCTCAATAGCTGGTATTTATTATTAATAGATACACTATTTAAAGCCATAGTAGTAATTTCCATTAGCTTACCCTTAAACTTCTACAGGGCTGTCCGTCTGTTTTTAATCAAAACCAAACGGTAATCCAAGTTCTCAGGCTGGAACAGCTAAGAGGAAGTCATTCAGAGGAGGCAGAAGAAAGCAGAAAAGATAAACATATGATATTTGCTAAATTTGTATAGAGCAAGGGATGTAGATGCTGTGGGTTACTCTGGAGACGTGATTCAGGCACCCTGTCAAACTGGAACGAAGTAGTTACAAGTGTTTTATGTCAGCAAAACACTAATATGATCAAGATGGAGTCTGTCCTTTTGCTGTTGCAGAGCTGGATTTGTGTGACTCTGGAGGATTCTCAGAAGAGGTAAAGCAACATATACCGCTGCCTGCAATATAACTCTGTTTAAACTGCAGTGTTCGTTTTCTTAGATCCAGCTTATTCTCTTGAGTCGGAATACAATTTTATTAGCATATGTGTGTAACCAGTATTTATTAATTGTGTATGTTTGCTCATCAGAATAGCCTTAGACGCTTTGTCAAGGAGATGAATTGAGTTTAGACCATGCCATTCATTGCCTGTTTCTCACTACCTGGTGCCAAAGACCAGGTGTTTCAGAGACGTTCTCCTGTTGTTCTGGACAACTGCTATCTCTGAACGAACACTGGAGACACAAAATTTTTTTTAAGGAAGAGAAAAAGCAAACACGAACCAGGAGGGGAAGGGTTTGAAAACACTTCTACATTATGTAACTGTAGCACAGATTTTTCAGTTTGCTAGAAATAGCCCAGCAGTGTATTAAGCCAAACGTCTTGAAATGCACGATCTTGTAGCCTTTTTTTTCATTTCCCTCCTCTCTCTGTCTTCTCTGCCTTTCCCTCTCCCTGGCGCAGGCAGGCAGGCTCGCTGTCTCTCTCTCCCTCTCCCTCTCTCTCAAAGGCAGGAAATACTTTTCAGGCAATCTGGGCCTGGTTGTTGAGGCCCCTTTCACAAAACATCAGTCTGAATTTAGTAGACAGAAGTCACTGGGAAAAGCTTGACAGGCTCGTGCTTAGTTAAGGCTCCCTCCAGCTGCAGAGGGTGTTTTTGTTAGAATCACACATTGAGCAAAACTGCTTAGAATAGAGCAATGATCTCAGTAGCAGAATCTGAACTTTTATGCTAGCAGGAGCTAACTGGGACTGGACTCTTTTGTTTGTTTGTTTGCTGCTGGGGTTTTTTGTTCAGTTTTTGGTGGTTTTTTTTTTTTTTCTTTATTGGCTGAAGATTGTAGAGAAGTCATGTCCAAACTCCAGATTTTCTTCATCTAGGTAAGGCTGTCTTGGAATCTTTCTGTACTTTGTCAAAAAATAAACGGAAAGAAAAGACAAATCAGAAAAGAAACAAGCAGTATCCAGCACTGGAGCTTTCTGCATTCAGGATCTCAGCACTAAAGTGGAGGTAAAAAAATTATAACCATTAAAAATGTACATTTAGTTACAGATTGTGTCAATTCTGTTTATCAAAATGTGCCAGATCTATAAAAAAATCTTCTCGTGCTGTTTTCTTCATATTTTAGAAATATGCTTGATATGCTGAACTTCTGTTTATTTGCATTCATATATAAATAAAGCTGTATGGTTTAGCTTGCATATCTTTAATGGACATTAAATAGCTAGACATGTGAATGATTCTTTTTTCACATCATTTGCCAACAGGGAGGGCATTTAGGGCTATGTCTTTTTCTCTTCCCCCACCTTCCTTTCCCTCCCCTTTAGCAGTAAAGATGTTGAAGAATGTTTTAGGTAGACATAACTCTGCTAGGCTTGGTCTCTAGCTTTTTCTCAGTCTTAGAAAAAAATCTGTGGTAAAATTGATAATACAGCCTTAAATGTGTGCACTCTAAATCTGAAATTCCAAGGTTTATTTCTTGGCATTAGCTAAATTAGGTTATTTTTAGTAACTTATGATTAGATACGCAGTTTGGGGTGTGCTGTGCTAGCATTTAGAAGAGGGAAAGTAGGATTCCCTACTAACTACAGTTTTCAGAGAAGATGTATGAATTTACTCAGGCTTCTTCTTAACCATTTACCTATCAAAAATAACAAGAATCTGCTATTAAGGAGTTTAGGGGAAAATTCAAGACATTATCTTTAACTGATATGTGAACAGAGCTGCTGCTATTTTACATTAAAATGTAACTCAGAAGAGTTTTTCATCATAATCTATATAGTATCCCTCGTCATCCTGAAAATCTAAAAGGGACAGTTATTACTTATAGGTAACATGAGATTTTCTTTCTATATGTGCATAATTAAGGCTCCATATAGTTATTAGACTGTTAATTAAACAGAAGTTGTCTGTCCAAGTATTTTAAGAAGATTTTAACTGTATTTTTACTGAATATTTTAACAAATTATTGGTGAGTAATGAAATGACTCTGTAGCATGAAAGGGTGTGAAGGACCAGTAAGTACTCCAGAATGAATTCAAATCTCTCCTCTTGCAATAGATTGAGAATTGCACACTTTACTGCCACTCAGGTGGAAGAGAGTTTTTCGTAGTGGTCAGAAATGGCTCTGGGTTGTGAAGGGCATGAGTCTGGAGGGTAAGGGAACAGCTGGTAGGCAGCAAATTGTTCCTGAGTATATCCTAGGGTGAATTTTAAAGTCACAGACACCCATTTGTTTATGGACAAGCTGCCTCCAGTTTGGTGTCCTGAACTGGGAGAACTATGGTAGATAAGTGTTGGGACTGAGAAGTTGAGAGGAATTTGAATGGCTGAGTCTTGAAGTCACTCCTGTGAAATTTGTGATAGAACTTTGATGTCTCAAGGGATTTAGCATTAGTGGCTTGCTCCTGCAAGTATTTATGTATATATATATAGTATTAGCAAGTGCTCTAGTTAAGAAGAAAATACCAAATAATAAAAATTATTCCATACCAAGGAGTGCCTTCTTTTGCAGCACTGTCATCTTTCTCTTGCAAGTGAAAATACCTGAGACAGTTGAACTGTGGGGCAGACAAGAGACTAGAAACCAGAAAGTATTTTCTCATTTAACTCTGAAGTTTCTGATAGAATATAAGAAATTGTAACACAGCTGCCTGCCTTTTTGATTTAGAAGGTGTATTTGAAAGTCCTGAGAAATTACTGTTCAACTCCTGGTTCCATTTAATCTAACTTCTCTTATGCAAACCTGGTTTTTAAGATACCGTTGTTCAATGGAAACATTTCACAGAACACTTACTGTCTAAAAGAAAATTTAAAAAAAGCCTGAAAATAATTTTTTAGAGATATAACAATTATGAACATGGAAAATGAGCATCTAATGTTTTTGACTTTACTCTGTTTCTTCAAAAATGTTAATGTTCTTAATTTGAAACAAAAAAATAGCCCACATAGTTGTATCAGATGACGCCTCTAAACAATTGGGCACATGAATTTGTCTGCAGCCTTGAGAAAAATTAATACAAGTGGTTACTTTCATGTAATAGAAATTATTCAAATACCTTTCCTTCACCACAAATTTATGTGCCTGCAAACCTTCTTTCTTTTGAATATTGTACCTGTTGAACAAAATAAGTTCGTACACTTGGGCCTACTTCGTTAAGGTCTCTGAAACAAAGCAAGAGAATTCTCCAAAGAGAAAATTAAAAGCAAAGCAAACAGCTTGGGTGGGCAGTTTTTGAATAGAGAAGGTTTATAGTAATTCTTTTAAATTAGTGATCTTAAAATCAATTTTCAAACTGTTCTTTAGGGGATGGAAATATGGATGCTCATTTTGGCTTTTTCATAAGCCTCAGAAGTGAATTTAATTTTATTTTTTAAGTTTTCATAAGTTTAAACTGAATTTTATATTTTAATATTCTGTTATTCTTAACATAAATTTGTGGCTGAAACATATCTTCTTTGATATAAAGATTCCCTGAAGAGGGCAGTAGCAGAAGGAAGCAGAGAATTTAGTTTTCTCTGTTCTCAAAAAGGAGACATATTTGAGAGTATTCTTTTTTCATTTAGTCATCTGTTTCCATTTTCTGTTGTTTGTCTGGAGAAAAATATTAAAATGTCTTTTATGTTAGTGTTCTGTTCTTTTTACAAAAGAAAAAGGAAAAAGACAAAAATGGAGTAACATAGTGGTAAGAGCAATTGAAAAAGCATATCCAGAAGGGCTAGATCTTGATTTCATTCCTATTAGGAAAGAGCTTCTGGAAATCTCTGGTCCAACTCCTCACTCACAGTGCAGCCAACTACAGCAGGTTGCCCAGGGCCTTGTCCACTTGAGGTTTAAGTGTCTCCAAAGACGGTAATCAGTGTGACTGCTTAGGAAGGACTTTAAGCTTGTCTGTATACACAGACGTATTTTTTAATATATTTGTGTGTATATATGCACATGTACATGTATACATATGTATGTGTTTATAGCTAAATGAAAATTACGCCCCAGACTAAATTTGTATAGATGTCCCTTCCAACCTGGTATTCTGTGAATTCTGTGTATAGTAGGATTGTGAGTATTATTTTTATGGAAATAATTACCAATATAGAATTTGAATATGGTTTGGGGCTGCTGACTGCTGCCCACTGATATTTGTTGATGCTTTTAGAAACTACTTATGTTATGAACAGTCTGTTGGTAAAGACTTTCAAATCTATTAATTGCTTGTTTCTCTTGAATGAGAAAAGTTGCTTATGTTGAAATTAGAATGCCTGGAATTTTATCTCTGGCATATGACACATTCAGCCACTGAACACAAATACAGAGGTTTGCCTTAGGGTTTATGTACCAACATTAAAACCAATTTAACTCATAGGATATACACTTTACTTCAACCTTCACTTCCGTCTAGGTGGTTCTTTTTCTTACTCTGGTTCCTCATATTTCCTGTTAGCTACTTTATTATTCCTTATGTCAAAATTAGATTTAGATTAAATGTCCTTGAACTTTATGAAAGTTTTTAAAGAAGTTCTGTTACCTGTGAATCTTTAGTGGTTCTCCCACCCTCTAGCTCAGTCTTTATCAGCTTTAGGCTTTCCAGGGTAGGTAGGTCTTACCAGTTAGAGTTTCATAATGTCTGTTGCGCTAAACCTCATTCACGACAAATACTCTTTAATGCTAGAAGAAATAAATGTTCCAACTTGAACGTCACTGTACTTGTGGAAAGTTTGCCTCGTGATGCAAAATTTCCCTTTGGATAAGGGGGAGTCAGTGGTGAGATTCAAAAAGCAAAATTTGATTGGACTGAGAAGGAAAATCTAGTATGGCAGATTGTTGCAAAAAGTTCTGCTAAGAGAAAATGGAGGAGGCATGGGGAACCAGTGAAAAATTTGCCTAACCAAAGTAGCTGAGGTTACATTGTTACAGCTATATAACTGCAATTTATTAAAGAGTATCCAACAACATTAATTTTGTATTATTAGTATCTTTGCTAAGATCATCACAAAATATGAACCTGTTCTCATGAATTTTCTCCTCTGAGACACAGATATGAAACGAGTAAGGAAGACTTGCTTCAGAGTCACTTATTCCACCTGGAACATTTAACCCTCCACTTCTGGGCAATACTGGAAGACTCAACACACTGAAGTTATGCTGATAAATCTTTTTTTTTTTTTTAATCTGCTGCTAAATGCAGATTACCCTTTCCCCTTTACTTGAATCACATATCTTTGGATAATGTTTTATGAGAGGTTTGGCAGGTCTCTATAATACTGCACTAAATTAAGAAGGTTTTGCTGAAAAGATGGTGTCAAGAGTTGTACCCTGCACAGCAGAAGCTGGACTTGGAAGATTTTGTGTGCAGAGACAAATCTACATTCTAGTTCCATTAAATACATATGTGCAGAAGACAACAGTGCCTCCTGGAAACTTCCAAACTTTGAGTCACTGCCAGCTTAACTGGGTATATAGTTAAATATTTTTAAAAACATTTTTGTGTGTCATGTGAGAAAAGAAATAAACATGAAATCATTCATAGACACGAGTTTGTCTTTATCAAGGTGACAAAATAATTTTGAACCTTTTATTTACCAAGTATATGTATAATGTCAGAAATACTTTTCAGTCTTTGGCTGCACCAGGAGTGAAAACTTGTTCCCTACTATTCAGTAAGCAGACTAGTTGCCAAAACTCATTGTCCTAAGTGCCTCAGCTTTCCTAGCTCATGACTATAATGAGCACCAGCAACTTTTCTTTAAATGGAAATGCTATATTAGAAACTTAGATCTAAAAGGCATCAAAAATGCAATCTCATTAATTTATATTGTTTTCAAAAGGACTGCCTGTAGTTAGAGAATTAGCATTTCACTAGAGTTGGCTAGAAAATAGAATTTCTATCTTGAAAAAAAAGAAAAAAGAGAAAAAATATTCTCCTAATTCAAGACTAGATATAATAGCCTCAGTTTTCTCGCTTCCATGTCCTATGGGATGGCCTTTTCTCGTTTCATGATTTGTTTTCAAGAGTCTTTGAGTTAAGGGAGGGGGAGAAAGGAGGTGTAAAAAATCTGACAACTATATTTTCTCTCTTCTCTGGAAGTGGAACTATTCAGAGGGAGTATTGGAAGAGCAATGAAATTTCCATATAGAACACCTCCATTTTGGAAAAGGAAAAAAATAAATTCCATTAGGGACAGAAAAACCTATGTTAAAAGAAGAGTTCAAAACTTTACACTTTAGATTACTAAATTCCAATTATATTAACAATCTACATTATATGAAAATCAAGATGTTATAATATCTTTTGGACTGCTAAATTGTGAAGACCATCAGACTCGCAGATCAGAATTGTTAAATAGAATGGCTCTGACTTTCTTCTAAAAAAAACTACTCTAGAAAAAGACTTCTTGGCTCAAAGCATCTCTTTCTATTGGGCAGTTATAAATTCAATGTCTGTTTGTCAGTCTGGAACGTTGCTGTAGTAAAGGTGGTGGATTATCATAGCAGCTAGTAAGAATTTAACGCTAATCATTAAAATGTCATTAACAAATACAGTAAAGTAGTATAATTATACTATAAATACTTGGAAAAATAGTATTTCTCTTATCAACTATTCATCAATGCAAAAAAATATTAAGTTGGGTATTTTTAATTCTTTGAAATTGGTTTTGATTTGCAAATTAAGTTGAGCACAAATAATATAGATCTTAAGTAAGCCTGGACAACTGTGGATTAGTTTGGATCCTCTAATTTCCCCTTTCTCATCCGTGAGGAAGAGGCTCTGCTGATCTGAGGCTCAGCACTGGAAACTAACCAAATACAAATAGAACCATGCTAAAACCCCCTATAATCACACGTTGCCTGCAAGTAAAAGCCTTTCTTTCTATGATGACAAGCAATGGTAATGCAGTTACTTCTTGAGGAGGAATAGAAGGTAAAATGATTCCATGCTGGTTTATGCTTTCCAATGATAAAATAGGTCATATTGATAAAGTTTGGACTCATGTTAAGAACTAATCATATTTTCACAAAACAAGCAAGACTCTGTATGTCCCTGAATGAACAACTTGTTAACTTTATAGTTTGGGTTGCCTAAGGTATTGAGGTCTTATAGTACTGCTGAAGGGTAACATGTTCAATGTCTTTTAAAGAGAGGATACCAGCAACTTTTACAGTATTACACTTTTTCACTGACAATAAACTATAATAAGCATCTCTGACATCTGTCAAAATCTATACAGGAGAAAAGAAAATAGTATTCTAAAGGGATAATGAAACTGATCCCCACAGGAAAGGGGAAATGCTTAAAAAGTCAAAAGAATTATTTCAGGTATTTGACTTGATTAACCTCTTGTGTGGCTTTTTTTTGGTCAGGAATCATGAATTTTTTGCAGTACTGTATATTGTAGCTTCTATTTCACTACATGCATAACCAAAAAATATAATAATTGTATTTTTATATTTCTGCTTTCTATTTCTACTTTGGTCCTCTGCAAGGTCCTGCAGTATGAGGCACATTAATAAATGTTTTCCTTCTTCATGGTACTGTTGATTTTTGTATGAATGTAAATCCTCTCTTTCCTAGGTAGGAAATCTTAGCCTATTTCATGGTTCCTCAGACAGAAGTTATACTTTCTTTTTATTGTTTTTTTGTTACACCTTTTCTTGCTCCATTTCTGTTTCTGAGATGAAATAACCATAATTGCATACAGTTTTCATTTTATGACATAATGAGAATTTAGAAAAGTTTATTATGCTAGTATGCTCCATCTTTACTTTGCCTACTGTGTTACGTGCTTTCTAATTATCACTGAGTTTGAAATTCAGTTCCAGATTACCAGACACAGTGAGTCTTAGTTTTGGTGGTTTTTCCTGATTTGTAGCGGATATAATAGGTTTTTATTATGCTTTTGCAGAATTAATTTTTTATAACTGCATATGACTGTAATTGCTGTGAAAGTCATACACAATTTTACCTCCTACTTCTCCACTGCATTTGGATCCCTCTGTATCATTAACAAATTTTGCCATTTCACTGGTTTTCTCCTTTTGAATAACCTAAAGAGCACAGGTTCTAATAGCTGCCATTGCAAATCTATTAATAATCTCCACAATTATAAAGGAAAAAAATATTCTTACTCCTGGTTTTCTGAGTTTTGGGTGGGTTTTTTTCTCGATTTTTGTTCTTCATTAGCATTTCAGCCAGTACACTGCACATGGGGATCAGACTTGCAAGTATGTATTTCAGAACCAAGTGCTCTTTACTCAATTTGATTTTAAAACCAGCTTTTAGTGCATTCCACCATCTACAGTACTCCAAGGCTGAGTGTGCAGAGCAATTATCCTTGTTCTTTCAGTCTTCTTATTGTACAGAGATACTACCTGTGAGGGCTAAGTAAGGAGGTGGGGTTTTGTGGGCCAAAAATCCCTCTAATTCCTATTGCTTTTCGTGGTCAGAAAGAAAAAGATTAGGAGAAGTGTTTCTTACCCTAGAGATGCTGTACTTCCCGCATCTACTCCAGGCCCTGGTCAAAATCCCTTCTAGCCCTGTGTGTCTCCCTCCTCCAGTAAAACCCATATCTTACTACAAAGGTATTTGCCTTTAGCTTGGAAGAACATCACTCTAGCAGCTCCCCAGATCTCCCCCCCCTCTACCTTTCAGGCATCATAATTGACCCCTTTTTTTTCCCCATATACAGAAAGAGTAACACTGGATACCTTTCAGAGTTACAAGTTCAGTAGTTTCTCATTTTAATATTGTTATTCAATTGTATCATTTGTTTCCTGATCACTTTGTTTTCTTGTCCTGAAACCTTTTCTAATTGACATTTCAATATGAGTCAGTTCCTCAGACTTAGACCTAAGGATTGTTATCTGTTGCCTTGTTTGTTTGTTTGCTTGATCTACAGCTGGCCAGCAATTGTTGGTGCGTTGAAACAGCCTATTTTAAAAATCTTGTATTATAGGGTATGTACTGGTAGGAATGTTTGTCTGGTGGGCATAATTCATACCTCTGTAACAAATGTTCATATCAAAGAAATACAGTCCAATATAGTCACAGAATCACAGACTATCCCGAGTTGGAAGGGACCCACGAGGATCATTGAGTCCAACTCCTATTTAGGCACAGGATAACTCCAAAGTCACACCATGTGTCTAAAAGCATTGTCCAAGTGCTTCTTGAATTCCATAACAGTTGGTGTCATGACTGCAACACTGGGGAGCCTGTTCCAATGCTCCACCACTCTCTGGATAAAGAACCTCTTCCTAACATCCAATCTAAAATTCCCCTGGCACATCTTCACGCCATTCTCCCTGGGTCCTGTTGTTGGACACCAGAGAGAAGTGGTCAGCACCCATCCCTCCCTCTCTGGTGAGGAGAGGTCTCCCCTCAGTCTCCTCTTCTCTAGGCTGAACAGACCAAGTGACTTCAGCCTTTCCTCATGTGACTTCTCCTCCAAGCCCCTCACCATCTTTGTGGCCCTCCTCTGGACACTCTCTAATAACTTCATATCCTTCTTGTATTGTGGTGCCCAAAAGTGCACACAATACTCCCAGGTGAAGCCGAGTAAAGTGAGACTAGCACCTCTCTTGATTGACTAGCAATGCAGTGCTTGATGCACCCCAGGACCCAGTTGGCCCTTTTGGCTGCTAATGCACACTGCTGACTCATATTTAACATATTATCTATCAAAAGTCCTAGATCCCTCTCCACAGTGCTGCATTCCAGTCTCTCATATAGTGCTTCTTTCTGCTGTGTACTGAAAACACAATCCAATATAATTCCTATACTAGTGTTTGAGAGTGTTTCATAAGGATTTTTTAATACTGCCATTAGTCTTAAGTGTTTTACTTGAAAATGAGAACCAAGAATAACTTCAGGAAGCACTTTTATTTTGATTCATATGATAGAATGCCACATTTATTTTGAATAGAAATAAAAGCGAATTTTAAAAATTTTATTAATAAAATATTCTTTTTTTTCAATTAAAAAATGTAATTTCCTGCAAAATAAAATGGCTATATTTTGTCCATAGATGTTATTCATTCTCCTTCTTTTAGAAAACTTTTGTGATTGGAACTTGTAGTACAGTAGCACCAAAAGCTTAGCCTATGGCTTTTAGTAATCTTACGTATTGTAATGTATCATTCAGTTCTTATCCACCTAAGACTATATTGTAATACTTTCAGAAGCTCCTTATTTTTCTGGTTTGTATGACCAGAACATTAAGTCTCAAAAAAATTTCCATTCAGATATAGATTGCACTGATTTGAGTATTTTAAAAATAATTTTAAAGCAGAACCATATATACAATTTACCTGGGTCTGTTAGTTTTAATGTACCTGTTTGTCTTAGTGTAGGCAGGACTTCCTTAGCTTTTCTTGAAAGAAGAGATTATCAAGTATGTATCTCTTACTTTCACAAAAGCCCTAATTCTTCTGTTGGAGCCAATGGGACTCTACAAAAAAACTTAATATTTCTATTCTAGGACATCAGGTTTTATCATGGTCTATACCTGTGCACTACAAAGGCTGTTTATAGAAAATGCAGATAAGGTGAGTTTTCACTTCAGTCAAATCCAGATTGATATATATGCAGGAAATAAGAGAAGGACTGTAAATTATTAACCAGGAGATATTTTTAAATAACTGAGTGAAGACCTGGAGGCTTATGTTTTATCTCAAACTATTTGTAAACAATATTCTGTCTCAGGGCTTGGTATGGAGTTACTGAAAGAGCTGAATGTAAGCCAGACCAGGAAGATGTGAGATGAGTTTATAGGAAACAGACCTTGTTCACTCAGACTTCCTTAAACAAAGTTTGCTGACTGGGGTCACAGACCAATGAAGATAAAATAATGATAACAAAATAAATATTTCTGCTTCATCTCAGTTGTTTACATATGCCTGCTATGTAAAAAATTTAATGAAGCAGTCTTTCATCTCTGTGTAAGTTCATAAGCTAATGCTTTCTCTTACATTTTCACAGAAGAGATTTGCATGTCATGTAAAGCATTAGCAAAATCTGAATTCCACTGGCAGGATGGGAGGGTACTGCCTGGGCTGCACACTCTGAAACTCCCCTGTCACTTATGCTTGGTAAACTCTCCCGTGTTCTTTGTGACTTTCTCCTTTCCAAAGCTTTTCTAGTTATTGCAACGTGGAGGTCATGCACGGTGCAATGAATTGTTGGTATGGTGGATCTGATGGGGGCAGCACCTCAAGGTGGGGGCTTGTCCTCACCTTGACAAGCTGGGGATGCCACCCATGTGTCCTCCTGCATGGCAGTGTCTTATTTATGACTCCTAACAGTGTGGGTTTCTCTGCCTCATCTCATGTACGGGTAGTTGCTGCTGTATGGCTCTATGTATCTGTCCTTAACCCTTTCTTCCACTCTGGGAAAACCAGAGTGGGCTCCACTCCTGTAGCAGATGAAGAACTGGAGAGCCCTGCCTGTGTGCCTCTGCTTCTCCATTCCTGTAACTGGGAGGTTTTTGTGTGCCATCCTGTGCCCCAGAAAGGGAGCTAAGACTCTGATAGGTCTGCGTAGACACAGGTACAGATATTTGAGTAAGTCTCCTTCCTTTATTTTCCACTTTTACTCTAGATTCAACTTCTCCTGCAGCTTGTGCAAGTTTCACAACATATCAGTTGTAGGTAGGAGGCTGTTTTGTTTAAAGATACTTCTTGTAGGCAGTCACATTTCCTTGAGGAGGCAACCAAGAGAAGGTAAAATACATCTCAAAAAATACACAACACAACCAAATCTGAATGGAATTTCATGAGATAAAGAGAGGATACTTCTCTGTCTGAATTTTGAAAGCCTGCTGAAAACAGTTTAATTCTAGCTTCTCAGAAAAAAAATCACAGGATTCCTCCTTGAAGGAAAATGTTAGACAATCCAATTATAGGAAAGCCTACCTGTTCATCTTATCAGTTGCAAAGCAACTGTCAGATCCATAAGACTTGAATTAAAACTTCCAAAAATAAACATAAAAGCTTGCCCTATTTTTCATCTCTATTATGTTTTTCTTTGAAAGGAGACAGCGAATAAATTATTACAAAAAATCCATCTAGAATGACATCTTCTTTTCTAAACTCTGTGAAACATCACAGAGTGTGCTTGGAAGATATTTTGCTGCAGTGTGTTTACCTGCTGCTCAGTTCCATTTCTTTTGGTCAGGATTGCCTACTGGGTCAATATTGCCAATATTCCTTAGCTCACACCCAGGATCAACAAGTACTGTCCATAAGAAGTCTTTATCATTCATATTGTGTTTCAAACTTTTATTTTTCAGAAAGTTAGTAGTACTAAACAGTACTAAATTTAACACTTCTGAAAAGTAGAAGAATAATGAGTCTGAATGGGAGCTGCTGAATGGACTATATCATACTGACAGATGCTTTGATCAGAAGAAAAGGTCTTTCCACTCTACAAAGCACTTAAATGGACTGCTAAGAGTTAATGTGCCTGTCTTAAAACTCTGGAAAAATCAGATATAAAGATTTCTAGTTTGGGGATGGTAATGATGGAAAGAGAGAAAAGGATGGAAAGGAATACCTCTTTCCTTGGAGAAGGGTTCAGACAGACTTGAGAGGAGCATTTCTCGGAGGACAGAAGATGAGGCTTGTAAATTAAAAAATGACCAGTAAAGCAGTGATCAAGGTACAAGAATACCTTTTTCTGTAAAGTGGCAGCACATTTTCTTCTCAGGTAGAGAAAGGAGCATAATTATGAATCTCGAGAGGTCTGGATTCGTTAATCCTTCAAAGTATAGCCGATGCGCCTGCATGTGAACACAAAGGAAATAGGTTATTCTGAATACAGAGGTAGAAGAGAGAAAAAAGTTCCTTGTTGGCCAATAACTGTCTAGCAGTTATAGCAGGAAAAACATTTCTGAGCTGAATTCTGGAAGATAATACAGACTTTGGGGAGTGGAGGCAGAGCAGAGGAAAAGTAAGCTTCCACCAGACTGGGGGCTCCTCCATGTGCTATGTGAATGAGGGGAGTTCAGGGATTGGTAGCTGAAGCTGCCTAGAGAAAGGGCATATATAACATAAATTTTTCACACTTGGTGCTAATGTAAGCTTATATTTTAGAGAACAATGAAAGTGTCCTTGTCATATATTTATTTATCTTGCATTTCAAGCAAAGTATTTGATATTCTCCTGTTTAATTTTTTTTTCTGCAGTCTATGAGGCAGCCAAAACTAGTGATAGTGCAAGTAAACCAGAAGGGTTCCTAAAGTAAAATTTATTTGGTTTTCATCCACCATGAAATATAACTCTCCACATCCAAGAAATGAAAAACAATAAGGGATCTGTTCTCCCTTTTCTGCACACGTGTAACTCCAGTTAGCAGCAGCAAGATTATCACATATCCATTAACTCTTTGAAAGCCTACTTTCTGCACATTAAGAAGAGCCTAAATATTAGGTAGATGGATGCACACATATCATTAGGAAGTTGAAATATTTTTTTAGCTTTTTACACTTATTATTATTTTTGTCATTATTTTTGTTAGAAATTTCACTAAATGGCTGTAGTAACAGTGTTTGATTTTCTGCAAAGTAGACGGGGATCTACTGTTCTAGTAGGGGGAGAGTGAAGTTGCAAATAAGTCGCACCTAGGTGCAACCCCAAGCTGTGCTAATGGAGGGCAGTAGAAACCATTGAGCTCCTTTTGGTAAACCTGCCCCTTTCCAGAAGTCAAAACAAAACAGTGATGTTGTAAAATGAATTTAATTATTTCTGAAGAGTTTTAGGGTCCATCAGGAAAGGCACAGCTGAAGGTAAAAGTACTATCATTATTGATTTGCACTCTGTGGTAATTTTGGACTGCGCGTACTTAGAAATAATAGAAGAATATAAATATGAAATTAAGTCAGAATAAGAATGCAAATGTATTTCAAATTTATAAAGTAATTTGACTATGCACTGTAAATTTATACAATAATTTGACTTTACACTTTAATATTTAGACTTGCTCTCATATTTGACTAGTGAAGAAAAGAGAATCTTGAAGTTGTATTAACTACTTACTACCAAATTTTGCCTCTGAAAACAGGTAATATTTTTGGCCTGACGCTATGTGTTATTTTCCATTTTCCTCAGCCTCCCACACTCTAATGACTTGTGCATGGAATTCTTTTACCCTATGAATGTATTTTCTTTTTGAGCATAGTCTACACAGAGGTGGAAAATATGAATGTGAAATGAAGCTTGTCATCCTAAAAGAAGGTTAAAGATCTAGAAACATGTACAACTCTATCCTGAAAGTCAATTTATGAAGATATAATTTACAGAGGTTCAGTTGCACAACTATTAATTCCTCATTTCTTTCAAGATGAATACTTTTATACCTTCAGGCATGGGACTTGTTGAGGCAGTTTCGTGGACTGGTGAGCAATCAGAATTTGCTTAGCGGACTGAAATGACCTAGAGCAAACTCACTACTTAATCTTCCTTACTGCTGAAATCAATAAGCAGATCCATGCTAAGTGTTGACAGTTCTTATGTAGAGAGTAAAAAGTAGATGGGTCTGCTCCTTGAAATTCCAATATTTTACAGGCCAGAAGTTTTGTTTTGTTATGCAACAAAGAACTGGTTTATTTTGTTTTATAATGCATAAATCCATGAGGTATTTTCTTTCTGCTAATTTGTGCATACAGTGTTACAAGATCAGTATATCTCCAATGCCATCATCCAGAAGGCCCAGTGCAGTCAGTGAAAAATACCCACCCAGATAATTGAGTGGGGACAGTGGGCTCCAGCAGAGCCTGACAATCCAGGTGAGCATCACAGTTAGCGATGCACAGTTAGATCACAGTGGCTTACAAGCTAAACCTCCGGCCAGCCACATCCTAAATAAAGGTTTCCTCCTTTCCTTACATTAGTAGATCATGAACATATTCACCAAGGGTGGTATTATTACAATGTATTTGGTGTAAACAATATGCAAAAAGCTTAAATTAGTTTTTCCAGGGTTATATTTTTTTATTACCACTTAACAGCTGATTTCTTCTGCAATTTCTTGTAACACTTGTAATTACAATTTGTCCTGAAGAGAGTGAACCAACAACAATAAAAATGAGAGCCACTGAATGGGCCAAATCTACTCATAAGACAAGTGGTTTATAAGTTTGATAAATTCAGAATAACCCTCAAGTTCTGCTGTACCTCTCTGGAAAACAACCATAATTATGCACTTAATGAGTATCTCCAGATGAGGAAAAAATACGAAATAACTTTGTGTATAAAGCAACCATAAGATATAATGCCATTTATACCCATAGGAATTGATATCTTAAGACAGACATGGCAAAGAGAGACTTATTGTCAAATTTTGGCTCTGGAGCCACTTGCCTGGCCATGCACTTCTTTATACCATTTTTGTTTACTTGACATTGTAATCACAAAAAAAGTTATACTGAATTATGAGTACTGTCAAGTTTTGTATGAAAAGCATTAAAACTTTAAACAAAACAGTCTTCTAAATTCCTGTCCTTGTGGTCCCACAGTCTTATCTTGCTTTTACACTTTTGTTTAAACTGTTCCTTCCTTTTTTTTTTTATTTTTTGTTGGAGTTGATTCAATAACCTAGTGTTTTATTATTTCTTGCAGATGTTAAAATGATGAAATCCGCTCTCCCTCTGGAGCAGTGCACAGCAGCCATGACATCTCCTCTGGTCTTCTGTGGAAGGTACTTTGCAGCCTGCTGCTGAACTGTTATGACATGTCTCTAGCAATCAGAAAAAAAAGCTGGGAAGAGCATGTGACCCAGTGGATGGGATTGGCTTTGGAGTCTGCGGAGTATAATACAGTATGTCGTCATGGACTTGTAGCTGATAACTTGCAGACAAGAATGGAAAATGATGAGGTTTTGAGCGTGGACCGGAAAGAAAAATGTGCTTCATTTCCAGAGTGCTGTTATAGTGGAAAGCAGCTGGGAAATGTTTCAAAGGAGGTGGATGAAAACGATAACCATGAGGATGAGGAGCATTTTCTGGAGACCAGCACAGAAACTCTAGTCCATGTGTCTGATGACGATGATGACTATTCAGCACTCAAGTTGGATAGTGTTAATTATCACATCACTGCTGTAGAAAGGGAGCAAAAAGATGAAGAAACGAGCTTAGATGGAGTAGGCTCCTTAACACAGATGGTACCAATAACAGAGAGTAACAAGGCAGCTGAAGCATCTGAAGTAATCAGAGATATAAGTGAGGAACCTGGCTGTGATATAGTTCCTAAAGAGGAGATGGAAGATAATGGTGTTTGTGGCAGTACTGGCAAAAGTCTGGAGCTTTGTAACTATGAAGGCTTAAATGAAGTGGTAGATGTAGAGAAAGAAAATCAGTCTGATTCTCTAAATGTGAAAGAAATTATTCTGCCTGGGAAGCAGCTGCTTCATACTGCTGTAATTGCACAACAGCGCCGGAAATCTGATGCTTTTAAAGACGGGCTTGGAAAATCTGAGTGTAATGTGGTCGAGAGTGGGATTTCTTCTGAATCATGCACCAGCAGCGATAGACAACTATGTTCAGCAGTGGAATCCAGCAACTGCCTTATGCAATCTTCTCCTTGCTCTGGCATCCCAGCAGTGGAAAATGGTCTTGATGAAACTGCATTCACAGAACCTCAAGTGGCCTGTGAAAACAAATGCCTTTCAAATGTCAGTTCAGCAGAAGACATTCAGTGTTTACACGTAAGGAATCATTTGACCACACAGGAACATTCAGACAGTCAAGTGAAACTGCGCAAAAGAAAGGTAGGATGCTTATAAACTGCAGAGATTTTTTTTCTAATGTTTTCCCCCAATGTCTTCTGAAGGTGATTCCATGACTAATTGATTGGAGATAAAATGTGGTTTTCAGCCTTATTTCATTAATTTTGTGAGATTTTTCCTCAAAGATTTTGAGGAAAATGCATCTATACAACAAGTGAGTTTTAGGAGCTCTTTTTAAGGTCTGGAAATGGCTAAGCTGTGGGTTTAGAAGGTACCTTATATTCACTTTACTTCATATATACTGTTTTATATGTTTTATATATGTTGTTAAAGACTGAATGATTATCTTCTATTGGTTTGGCTTTATTTTGGTTGATTTGGGTTTTTTCCCTGCTGCTACCGAGTATCATTAGCTGTTTTCTCTTAGGAATCTGTTTGTGTCCAGGGGTTTGGAAGCCTTATTGAAAAAAAGAGACTAGGGAAAAATTGCAACAAAACTTTAAAAAGGAATGGAAACAATTTGTAGTAGTTCTTCATTTTTCAGCTCAGTCCAATATATGTTCTTGGGGGTGGGGTGTGGGAAGTATTGCTGAGTTTTAATTGATGTTTTGTAATTTTGAAGCAACCAAAACCAGAGGTTTGCTGTCTACACAAAGTAAGGAAGAGTATCACTACAAAACTTTAATGGACAGATTCCCTAGCAATAAAACTCTCATTTGCTTTAATGGAAGATGTGCTGACTGTGGCACTACAGAATTCATCTTAAAGTCTGCCTCTCCCAGTTTTGCGGCTTATTCCTGCTAATAAACAACTTGTATTTGCTTACTTCTTTCTGCATTTTTTCATTTGACATCATCCAACTTCTTTTGTCTGGCTTCTTTTTTTACAAATCTAGTTTCTACTAATTTTCTAGGGGGTATTCCGTCAGCTGTAGTGCCTTAGCAGCTGTTTCACTAAAGCTGCTAAATTCACCTATCTAAAGTACCATATGCCAAGGCAGCATCCTGAGCTGCTGGCCATTGCTTGCTTGTGCAGACCCTTTGGTAATATTAACACTCAGCTGATATGGTTAGAAGATGTAAGGAACTTTTGCAAAAGGTTTCAGAAGCCCTCAAAGACAGTCATCCTCTGGTAGTCATGCACAAACAGCTTACTTAGTAACTGTTCAACTGATCTTGCAGCAAATATGGCTCTGAGTTACAATTAAGAAGCAGAAACTTTATTAGCAGTACCAGAATTGCTAGTCTTACTTGAACAGTTCAAGTTTAAAGAAAAAAACAACAACAAAAAAAACACGAAAAACCCCCCCACAACAAAAAAGCCAAGAGAATTAACATCACAGTGGAGAACTAATTGACTATTGTAACTGTATTCTCAGCTGTTCTACTTCGGTATCTTTTTTTACTAAGCATTGTTGCTAATATTGATGCATACATTTCGTATTGCTAGCAAGATGAACAGTGCTATATTTTTTAATAGCTTTGATCCTGCTAGTTTCCAAGTATCTCCTTCTATGTTTTTTTTGAGGTAATGAACTCATCTTTTAAATGTGCACTCAAAAGAATTATATTTGAGAATATGCTTATTTGTGCCATTAAATATTTCAAAGGATAGAATATAAAAATTCCCGTAAGAGTGTGGGTGAGAAAAACTAAGGAAGGATGTGAGCAAGAACAAGGTGTTGTTTCGAAGGAGGCTGGGAGTTACGTGGTTGCAACAACTGTGAACCTGTGTGTACTGTAAAAGGGATAGAGCCTGTAAATCTGAAGGAGTGACCTCGTACCACTTTAGTTAAAGAAGTCTTTACCAACACCTGTAAAATGTTTGGCAAAGAGAAAAGGTATAATCTGCTGTTGCTTGTGGTGGTGTTTATCTCAAGGTTCACAGGATGCTTCTACAAACAATGTTCCTGTGTGCAGGATTTTGTCACTTATCATGTCCTATTTTACAAAAGCCTGGTCTCTCTTGGTAATAGACTGTAATGAAAAATGTGCCCATGTTTACAAACTTTCCCTGAAAGCCAGTTTTGTAATTTTAACAAAACATTAGAAAAACAACAGACTTGAAACTGAATCCATCCATAAAAGCCAAGTATTAGCTTTGCAGTGACAGGAAGATTTAAGGGATTGGGAATGGTATATAAAACCTTTTTTCTCAAGGTCAGCAGTTCAACCAATGCAGTTAAGGCCTAAAACACAAGACTGTCTGATTAATGCTCAGTGTCAATTACAGTTGTGCATAAATATGCATTCATAAAGGTCAGAATATGGGAAAAAGTACATGGTGATGAATAGCTGAAGCTATTTGTGCACCGAAACCTCAAGGTAGAACCTGGGGGATCATACAAACATGCTGAACTTCAGGTACTTTTATGACAGCTAAGATCTTAGGACCTTTTCTGCTCTTGCTGTTACTGAATTCTTCTGAGAACCTGTTTCTCATTAACATATTTTTAAACAGCTTTTAATTGTGGCAATAGAGCATGACCTCCCCTCTTATCTTTAGACCGGCTGTCTTCAAACTGAAGCTGAGGTGAGACAGTGAGGATCTGTTTTGCTTGCTCTGCAGATGAATGCAGGTTTGAGGCCTTAGGGGCTTAAAGTCTAGCATCTTTCACTAGCAGTAACTCCATTTCAGTAAATTGCTTTAGTCATGACAGATGCACTGACACTGAAGATGCTTTTTGCAAACAGGTCCAGCTGGTACAGCATTCTTTGCTCCCTCAAGTCATCAGGGTTCATATGGTTAATACACAGCATCCTCTTTTTCCTCTGCTTTCCCAGAAAGACATACTAGGGTTAAGAATTAGGAAGCACCTGAATTTAATTGTAATAATTTAGTGATGTAAGGTTGAATTGGAAGATCCCACAGTAATCAGGTTTTCCTGATTTTATGTTGATTGCTCATCAAATCAGTTTATTCTTTACATGAAGTTGATTGTTATTAGCATAAATGGATTAACTGTGTGTGGCTACACCAGCTAGACCCTCCTCTATGCTTTCTTGGGTTAAATGAATTTTAGATTCTAAAATAGCCACTTCACTTGAGAATTATACACTCCGAACTTCCAAAAATTAGAATAATTAGAAGAATCTTTGGAACTAATGAGCAAGCCATAATTCTTGGGGCATCCCAACAGCTTGCAGGTGTGTTCATATGTATAATGCAATAGAGCTTTTAGATAACAATAACAAAAAGAAAGGTATCAATTATTAAGAGGATATCAATAAAAGAATAATTAATCATCATAAACTAATTTTAAAATGGGAAAAAATGGCTGTTACCTTGTAAAGGATCTTGCAAATTTTTGCATGTGCTTTGCTTTATTTCTCTAAGCTGCTCATGTTATCAAGCTTTGGGATCAACAGAAAAATTCCTGCTGGAAGTTATTAAGTAGGTGCACAAATGCACCAGATCTCTAACACATTAATTTTAATTCTCTTTCAACATGAAAAAGCTACTTCATTCAACATCAGCTTATGATGTTGGGTTGAGGCATGTAGTTTCAGAATAAGTTCTCACCACTCATTTCCTGAACAAAAGCACAGCAGTGGTGTTTCAACCTAGATTAATCAGTATTTTGTAAATGCTTTTTTTAAAAAAAGAAGGTTAAGACAGCTCTTTTGTATAACAAATCAATAAAGGAGTGGAAAGTCATCATTGTGAAGTTTGACTCTGAATAGTTGAAGTAAAAATTAATGAAGTTTAAACAAAAATGAAATGGCAATGAACTCCACTTACAAAAGAAATTGACTCATTCCCTGTATTTCATTGTTCTTGCCCCCTCCCAGTCTTAAGCCAAGAGATTGTTACATATAAATGAAAACTGCTAGAGAACCAACTGGGGCCGTTCATTTCTCTCTCTTATACGATATCATCACCTGTTTTTCATAAGATGCAAAGGAATTCACAACTGTGCATAAAAAAACCCCAACAAAACTGCCATGTAGAACCATAGGTAGCACTGGGCTCCGTTCACTGGGGATTGTAACATCACTACATTGAAGGAAAGGAGGTGATGAAATATTGAAAAACATTTTACATGAAAAAAGATAGAATTCCAATCGTAGTCCTTTTAATAAGGCTCTTGAAGTTGTAGTTAATATTTAAAACCAAAATTAAATCCACAAACTATATTAGCAAAATAATACCAGAATACTGGGTGGGGGAAGTGAAAAGGTAGATTTTCACCATATACATAGTCATATAAGAAGTAAATTCTGACTTGATCTAGAATAAACTCAGGAAATATTCCTTACATGTATTTGGGCTGCTTTGGTACAACATAGTTTAATATTTGAATATTAGAAGAAAAAACATTAGCATTAACATACACAAACAATTGCATGTCAAAATTGTTAGCTACCTGTTCAATTGTTTGCCTTGTTTGGATAATATATATATATATTTGCATCCTCTTACACTGGCAATTAAACACAGTTTACTGAAAATCCACAATAACGTATTACTTTTCTGTTCTTCTGTGCTATATTCCAGATTGTAGTGATATAAGAAAACAAGAATTTGTTGTTCTGAAAGCAGCTCTTTTCGCAGGCATCTCAAAGCAATGCTCCTTTGCATTTGGGATATCAAACTAATTGGAGTATACATGATGAATTTGTATCAGTTTCAGTTCATAGATGAGTGCATTTCAGTCTCATGAAAACATTTTGCTTATCTGTGACTGAAACAGGAATGAAGTAAATGCCTCTGTGTGAATTCCTCATCTCTCTTTCATGAGGCTTTTCCTTTTAATATTTACTACTTGCAATTATTCATGGTAGCCTGCTTAGAAGCTCATTGGTTTCAAACATAGTCATTCCTACAAGACTAAAGAGTATAATAGGGCTATTTCCTGATGTTCACAATTATTGCTACTATTTTAATCCAGATATCTAGGTTAAATGTTGTGTGGTTTACAAAGTATACTTAAGGAAACAGCATGACCGCAGCATCCAGTGCCAATAAGGCACCAGTTTACCAGAAGGATAGCAGTAAATGTAGAAAGAAACACAGGTTACCTGGGCTGGCACAGGTAACTACACCTTTCCCCACATGAAAGATGTGTGTTATTAAAGTGTAGTTTGGTTTTTTGTACTGTTGTGATAAAGTTTATTTCATTATTTCATCGATTATACTAATGTGAGAAAACAAAAAACATTGTTTAATTAAATTTTTGGGCTTTCCATCCATGTGTGATAGGTTGGTGGCTGGACTTCATGATTTTAAAGGTCTTTTCCAACCTTAATGATTTTATGATTCTATATTTGCTACTTGAGTATTATATTTACTCATGAGATGTGGTGGCTGACTCACTTCTGTTAAAATTTCTAATAAATTCTGGTTTACAACACTAAAATTATCCTTTTTATGGTGAGTTAGAAAGTCAAAGTATTCCAGGAGCTTCTGCTTGTCTAACCTTGTTAACTGATTACACAAGAAGACTATGGAGCCCTGTCTGCTGGCTTAGCCATCCCCATAAGGTAGGAAGGAGAGGAATTAAGGAAGCTTTAAAATTACCCTTTCCTCAAATCTGAATGGGGTTAATTTAATGATTAATTCTTTTTTTCATGCTAAATTTTAAATTTAGCTTTTAAGGCTCCTAAACTGTAATTTATTTTTTTAATAGAAGCTAATGCAATAGGGATCCAGTCTAAATTATTAACATAAAAAGTCATATGTAGGCATATGTAGTCTAGTCAGTGATACACACTAGCCAGTGTTGCATTGTAAGAATAACTTGGATCAGCATAGGAAAGATAATCATAGAAGACAAAAGTATGAATAAAGACAACGGCAAAGTATAGGAAATGTTAATTAAAAATGGACATGTGCAGTTTGCTGTATCCTGATTTTTTCATAGGAAATTGAACTTACCTTTTTCTGAGATGCTTTCCTCAAACATATGTCAGCAGAGAAAAATGACAGCTCTAAAAGTTGGTAATTTTCAGAGTCAATTATATTTAGTTGCACCTTTGCAAAAGATGATGTATGAATACATTCTTTTACCACAGTTTGTTTTCCTATTTAGTATTTTTTTTAAAGATAACAACCTTGCAAATACTTGATTGGAGCAATCAAACAACCAGGAAAAAAAATATACATTCTCAGCTTGTTATCATCAATAGAAATTCTGAAAATGTGGACAGCAATGACTGTTGTCTGGATTGTAGTAGGAAACCAAGGCTTTGCTGTTCAAATCTAGACATTAAAAAAGCCTTAATGGATGTCAGTGGAACTCCTGTGGCCTTAGAGTATTTTTAAGTGCCTTGCTAAACTTGGGTGTTATAATAATTTGTCACCTTAGAGGCTAGAGAAGTTAGTTACCATAGAAGCACCAATGTAACAAAATTACTTTCAAAATATATGGTTCTCTACATGTATTTCCTGTATAATTTAGACCTGCAGTTATGCCAGAATAGCTTAATTTTCATATACAGAGATTAAGAATATAATCTTGGCACCTAAGGAATAGTTTTTCTTAATTTTGTGAAGGACAATGGCAAAAGCAAATGTCAGAAATTTGATCATTTCTTTCAAAAGATGATCATCCAAACAGAAGTGGAAATATACTTTATCATGTATGGAATTCAGATTTACTTTTCTTGTTCCATTTCTGCACATTTTGTCATTTTCAGGTTTTCTAAATATTTTTCACAGATTTTCAAGCTTTCTATAAGTTTTAGGAAAGAGAATTAATCTGCTTTTTCCAAACTTATAATGTTAATATGAACACAATCAAAAATTGATGAGAGATCCTAAACCACAACAGCTTTTTGAAAGGCTGGTTGCTACTCACATCTCAGAGCTACAGTCCATGTTATTAGTACAGTAGGCAACTATTACTGAGATCCACAGTTGCTTCACCACAAAGAATTTGCTGCATTTGCACATTACTATTAAATAGCCATAATCTTGAAGGCATTGGGAAGAATCTGGCAAAGGCTCTAGTAAAGCAAAACAAATAGTATGATTTCTTTAAAAAAACCTGAAAAACCTTCTTGGCTGTCATGACTGTTTCTCTTTTCTGCACTGAAAACTGGCTTTCTAAATTTACCACTTACTAATGAAGATGTGGTTTAATAACATAAATGAACTAAAACCCTTGGGTGTTAGTTTTTAAAATTATGCATATCTATGGAAATAGTAGAAAGTGGGGGTCATAAAGCACTCCAATTATTGTGGTTACGTGAACATGAAGTTTCTTTGTTGCTCTTGCAAAAGTATGTATCATAAGTATTATCTCCATCTGGGAAGCTAAAGAATGCTTTCCCACAGACTTCCTTTGTGTTTGGACTGAAGTATGATGTATTTCAAACAATCAGAAAAGTATTTAAAACAAGCTCAGAACAGGATGGGATGACTGCCAGGCCATTACAGTATAACCTTTATGCAAATTTTACTTTGACACATTTTTGTGACAGTGTTCAGCAATAAATTTTAAAGGCTGCCAGTGCTGTCTAGACTGCAAACCAAGAGACTGTTGCACATCAAGCTATGCATCAGTTGGAGCTGAGCTACCTAAAATGGTCATGAAAGTATTTGTATTTATACACATTTCATAGTCATGCACTGATGCCTCACCAGAGTGATATTGCACACCTCCAGGAATCAATGTAAAGAGCTTTAGTTTCATGCAGTTTATACTCTGAAATTTCTAATTTTGCCCAGGTTTGAAATAATTGACTGGAAGAAAACTTTTAGAACATTTTTAATGGCTTTTAAAATGAATCTTTAAAAGATTCTGATTTGTAAGGGCCAAATATTTGTTGGTTGCAGTCTATAAATTCTTAGCTGTAGATGATGGCAACTGGACCAATGACCACTCCCTAAAATGCCACCAAGTTTGTAATTAATGCCAAATTTTTTAGGGAAGTTGTCTTGGGAAATGCAAAAACCATTCAGTAAATGGGAAGTAGAATTAAAACACTCGGGCAACATCTGCTGTCCACAACATGCTTTTCTATTGGTTAAAGAAAAATTTTTAAAAAGGACTTTCCTTTCTAGAACTGCTTATCTGGCACTTTCACAGGCATAATGTTCACTCTGAATTAATCAAGTAAAAATGGAAAGATCTGAGAGGCACACAGATACAGCTGCCATCAAAAAACACAGTAAATAATGTAGTAACCTGGAAAGTCAGTACTAGGGCACTCCTACTTGTGTTAAAGGGCCTCTGAAGTGATAGCTATGATGCAAAACACCTTTTCCAGCAAAACTTTCTACTGCAGACTTGACCTGTGCTATAAGCAAAAGATTTTCTGTTAGTAGTGCTGTGCCTGAGGAGCAGGTACAGAGCAGCAGCCCACCCTGGCCAGCTCTTGTGCTTGCCACTGCTCTCAAGTAGTATTTGGCCTTAGTAGTACTGTGGTGTGTAAGTCCATAGATATCTGACCAATGTCAATACAGTAGTTAACAGTAAAAAGAGAACCCCACCATAGGCTGAACTGCCACAAAGTGAGAGTCATCTAAAAAGTGTTTTCCAGGTTTTTGGTTGGGAGGTGTGTGGGGTTTTTCGTTGTGGTGGTGTTGTTGCTGGGGTATGTTTGTCTTTGGGGGGGGGGGTTGTTTCTGCTTGGGTTTTTTGGTGTTTGTTTTCTTTTTAAGATTGCTTCCCATCATGGTAGCACATGAGTGAGACACCTAAAAATGTGTTGCTCATGCTCACATCCTTTTACTGCTTTCTCTTAGTGGCAACATGGGAGGTCTATAAAGACAAGGGAGTCTATGCCACAGATATGGTGTATTGAATATGGCTTTATAAAATGAAACAATACCATTGCTGCTGCCAAGAACTATTTCAAGCTCCAGAGGATATGGCCTAAAATGGTTATGAATTCAAATATAGAGGGATGTTCTTCCTCCTATGAAAAAAATATCCAGGCAGCACTACAACTTCTCTCTCTATGTATTCATTGAGTGTCTGTGTGTGCCGGGATAAATGTATGGCAAATGTAAACCGGGACCTTGCTCTCCTTCATAACTTTGTCACAGCTGACATCTAATGCTTTTACAACAGTGGAACATAAGGTGCTTGGATTATGCACACTTCATTAACGAAAAAATGGCTTACTGTAACATGAGGATGTCCTTCAATAATGTGCCATGTTACAGCAATACCTGTGATATCTTAAGTCTTGCCTTGTTTTCCAGTCTCACCTTGCGTAACAGTTAGAATAGTAAATGCAATATGTAAAAAATTTATGTTAAATTCCTTATTTATCTTTTCTTGTAAGATGCCTCCTCATTTTTACACACATCATATTCAATTAAACAAAAGTCTTTATTTGGATGTCCTTACTCATTTGGACAGTTTCACTTTAAAATAAAAGGTATCATCTCATATACTTATTAAAAAAATATATATTTGAGGAGTTGTTTCTGTTCTTGTATGTTTTAATCTCTTGGATGCTGTCCTCAACATTCTTTGAAAAGATGGTTTGCATGCAATAGCAATCATTGATACATGAGTCATGGCTGTTTGATATGAAGTCATGAAATACATTTAAAAGATTAATGATGTTAAAGCTCGTGCCTTGTGCTGCGAGTAATTTCAGCTTCAAAATATCTTAAATATTTCATGGGTGGGGTAGGAAAGGTAAATAAGGAAGTGAAGATTAATTGATTTTCCATATAAAGAGATTGTTTAACTCCTAATTCCAAAGCTTTCTCAGCTCTTGAAAACAATTCACAGTTAATCCATTTGTGTCCAGGCCTGCCTCAAGACTGCTAGTAAGAGTTAAAGATAATTTGGGGAGTTCTTCCATATCTGTACCTTGATTAATATTCTTGTGGGTGTAAATATTCCGCAATACTTGTAGTTTAGCACTTTTTACAAGCATTTTATTGAACTTTTAGAAAAATTGTAACTCATAATGTAGGCTGCCGTGCAATATCAGGTTTAAATCAATCGATTGCATTTTCGCAGACTGAAGTTTATGAATAGTTCTGACTGTGGGGAAATCAGCTTCAGTCAGATTCAGAAAAAAGTATATATATTCCTGAATTTTGCTCTCTTGAGTATAGTAACAGAAGCTTTAGATTAGAATGTCAATTAATTTTTTTCTCTAGGTCATCCACACTCTGACAGACCAAAAACTTAACTCATATTATTCTAAGCAGCATCTTAAAATTGCTAATTCTTACCCCCCACTCATGCATTTTCAGAAATCCTTTTGGTATTTTTCCCTTCATTTTGTGTACTAATCTGTGTGGCAGTATTTTTTAGCTTGTTGGAGTTTAGACATATATAAAGGAAAGTCACCCAGTAACACGAGAATGCTGCGTGTTTTTCTCCTTGCAAGCATCATCATTTCACAGGCTTAGAGTTTGGGCCAAGCAAAGCTATGCAGTCACATGACAGATTAGGAAGGGAATATGAAGTTTTTGGAGAAAAAGATGGGTAAGATCTATGACTGCGACTCCACTTTGGTGATAAGGGGAGGGCTATCCCAAACACCCTTACCAGCTACTGTTTAAATAATAGTAATAGTTCCTAGTCTCCTTGCCTAGCATTCATTTCTACAGTTGTAAAAAATCTCTACTCGGACCTACTCACGAGACTGACAAAAACCTAACTATTCTGTGTATTCTCTGCTTTCTTAGAAGGTATAGTCTGCAGTGACTCAGTCCCTGATTCTGGGCTCCCTCTCTGTCCTTTCTTTCATACTTCGTTCATGGAGGACAAGCTCTCTTGTGTCAACAACATTGCCTCATGAAGCACAATCACAATTTAAGTGTCACCACTGTTAGTCATTGATGATTGTCTTAGGACTTAAATAGAAATTTCTTCTTTTCTAGCCCCTGTGTTCAGAGGGAGTGTTTACCAGAAGCAAAGTGTCGTTGTGGAGCTTTGATCTTTGTTTAGAAATGTCTTTTAAAGTGTAAAGAAAACACATCTATGATGAGAACAACATTAGAGGGTATTTCTGGAGTTAGACCAGGATTCTGAAGGTGAAAGGACACTTCTTTAGCTCTCTGAACAAGTCCCTGGGAAAGTTAAAAATAAATCTTGCTGAAAGAAAAATTTGGCACTTGTTGTTTGAGAAAATTTCTTTATTCCAGGAACTGCCTCATGTAGCAGAAATTTATTTACCATCTGTGTAGACATGAAAAAATTTCCATCTTACCAGATACACAACCGAAATAGCAACAGATTTTCCATCCCTATGCTTTTCAGTGACCTCTCTTTTAAGAGTGCTGTTGTAAAAACTTAACAAATTTTTATGTTCTCAAAGAAGAGAGTAACTCAAGTATAGTTCATCTGTCAAACTTTGAAATCCTGGTTGTGACCTCTAATGATGTTACCTTAGACTTGCTAAAGCATGTCACTTGGGGTATGGAAAGGAGGAATTCACAGAACCAGTAGCTGAAAAAATGTGCTTGTTTTAATTACTATTACAGTACTGACTTTATAAAAAAAAAAAAGTCACTGGACAAATTAATTTGTTTTTCTTTGAGTACAAATGTCCATCCTTAATTTCATAGCTGTGCAGCTGAAGGAGATAAAAAAAGGTTTTAAAATTCAAATAAAAACCCCAAACCAACAAGAACAAAACCAAACAAACAAACCTCACACACAAAACTAAACAAACAAAAAAAACCCCACAACTGAATCTTGAGGAAACTGGTACTTAAAGTATAAAGCAACCTGCCTCTAACCCTGAATATTGCTTCTGAGTTTTTGCATGAATGCATAGGCCAGAAACCAAGATAAGCAATTCCTTAGCAGACAAAAACTACTAAAGAGTTCAGGAAAAGTCATTAAAGTACACAAGTACAAATTTTGTTTTCGGTTCCTGGGGGTGGTGGTGGGGGTGTCTTCCATATATTCTGTGGATATATTTTATTTTTGCTTTTATGCACACAAGCATCTTCAACGACTGTAGAGTTTGATCCTTAGTTGAAGTTTAGATGTCTTTTGATCCCATCTGACAAAGTAATCATTGTATGAGTAACAAGCTTGGTGTAAAAACCAGTTGTCTAAAGCTTCCTCTTTGAAATCAGGGAGTCTGATTTGGTAAAAGAATAAAAAAACTATATGCCATTCTTACTATATTTATATTTTTTCTGTCTTATCTACTTTTACATCTCTCAGTGTTCATTATATTTGGCTGAAGGGGGTTAACCTATAGACACCTATCAGATGCTTTTGCTTTCATAATTCTGAGTCTTTGAACTAGTAAAATTGTACAAGATGTAACATTGTTTTAACTACAAATATTACTGAACCCTGTAATCTGGCAATTGTCATATGTTTTAAACTGCATTCTGTTTATTTTTGGACTTTTGTATTACTTTTCTGGTTTACTGCATACAATAAAGGTAAGTTTATGTTTGAGCAAAATCATGTAATTATAAACATGAAGAACTGCAAATTTTAAGCCATTCTCTGTTCGTTCTTGTTGCTGCTAAATCATCTACAATCTCAAAATGAAGACATTCAAATTTATATTCTCAACATACAATTGTATGTAATTCAACAACCAAAATTTTAAAACCTGAGTTGCAGTTCCCAGAGAAGCAGAAGTTTTTGGTTAGGTTTGTGATAGTGTTCAAAGGCACAAGTCTGCTGTGATGTTTTAGTGTGGGCCAGGGGCATGCTTTTGAAGTGAGTTTGCTGATTACGTGATATAAAGCATGACAAGTGATATTCAATCTCACTGTCCTATCATTCACAGTGTGGATTGCCTGATTTGATAGCTGCATGGCTGATTTGTTAGATGTTGGTGCAGTGTTTCACAAAGAAAAACTGTATTTTAAGATTGTGCTATAATCAGGGAAAATTTTTCAGGGATTAGGAAGAAAAAGAAGGATCTCGGAGAGTAGTAGATTAGTATCAGCACAATGCAAAGGTATGAATTGAAAGACTAGTTATCAGATGTAGTCACAGTATTATGCACTGCCATCACTTGCTATGTAAAGGCATCAGACTTTGTCCTCCAGCCTGACCAAACTGGCTACAAGATACATAATTTTTACAACTGGACAATGTTAATCACCAACAAATCTTCTGAAGACAGATTTTTAAAGGAGTTCAGTACGTTACAGTTTCTTTTTATGTGAATTTGATAATTATTCCCTGGTAGAAAAACATGGGGATTTGAGGTCAAAATGTAGTCCCTATAAAACTAGGCAGTCTCTTGTGTGATTTTTACAGGATTTTTTTTCAGCTGTCTAAAAAATATCAGATCAAATGTAAAACTAGTGAAGGCTATTTTTCCCCTACACTTGTGCTTTCTAGTTCTCTCACTAATTCCCAGTGGTCTTGTGGTAATGTATTCATTCTGTTGGCCAGCTGTTCACCCATCCATGAATGCATTCTCCTAATGCACATTTCCCAGCATTTTACAAGTCAGTGTCCTATTCCACTTCAGCTTAAAACTTTTGCAGAAACAAAACTGTATTCCAGTGGGGGTCTAGACAGCAAATCTAGCAAGTATAATCAAACTCAATTTGAATAAGTGATGAGTGAGGAAATAATATATATTGCACAGTATAAGTGCTAAACTACTCTTAATGCATGTTTAAAATAAAAATAGAGAGAGGCTATGTCTTGTACATTAGGGATTTTTTTGTCTCTGTCACAATTAGCTTTCTTTTGATTTCTTAATTACTGCCTGAACTCGTCAGTTCCTCTCTGTAGGCCCTTGAGTGTTGGAATGTAGAGTAAAGCAAATAATATCCTCCACTGTTGCCATTGCTTCAGTCTTTGGTAAGGTCAGAACAGTGAACCTCAAAGATAGAGTTTGTTTGTACAGAGGGAATAGAAAGTGTATGAGCAGACTGAAAGAGAAATAGATGATTCCCTCTTGGAAGATATTTTTCACAAAAAAGGGCTCATGGAATTAATAAACACAAAGTGTTAAGGGAGCTGAAAATAGGGATTGTTTTACCCTTGGTACTACAGCAGATTCTTTAAGACAAAAGCGAAATTCAGCAGTTAGAAATCACTACTCTCTCCTCACCATGTCAAGGCATTTGGGGGGAAGGGGGAAAGGTGGAGAGAAAGGGTCATTAATCAAAAAATGTAAAGGAAATGTTTGTCTACAGTTTATTTTAAGATTCTTTCTTTGTTTAATAAGAAGCTTAACATTTGATTCAGAGGAATACAGTGCTTGGATTCAATTTGAAATGTGATTCTGTACAGAAAGGGAAAAACTCCATTGTGCATAGGATTGTGTAATAGTAGGTATACTTTATAGAGGGTGTTTTGGATTTGGGCCATCTATCTAATTTGGATGCTCCCTCCTCTTTAGCACCAAGATTTACACCCAAGCCACAATTCCAGCAGGCACCACAAATTTGGACCATGACTTAAGACAGTAATGCATGAGGAGGCTCTGTGTTGAGAGGAATCCTTGGCATCTACTTGATTACATTATTGGTCATTCTCTGCCTGAGTGGTTCCCATTACTCCATGACCAGTAGTGAGGTTTATTTTCTATACTGTGACCAAAGCATGAAATCTACCTTTCTCTGGGATTCCCCATGTTGTGTCTACATGTATTGTATGGCAGTGGTTTTAGTCATTTTTGGCAGCTTGTGGAACAGTTGCTTTGTGATTATATCTCTTCACATGTTCTGTGGGTAAATAAGAATTCATTTGTTCTAGTTCAGTGTGTCCTGTAAAGATTATCTCCATCTGTGTGTTACAAGCAGTATGAGAAATTCTAGAAATAACCTTTGTAGAAGCTTTTCTTTTTTAAGCACTGTATATATTTATTACAGAATCCCCACTAAATGCCCGAAATATTTGAGTTTTTGTTAAGAGAATCTAACTGGAAAGTAGGCATTTGGGAGAAGAGTTACTGGTAATAACTTCAGTGTAAGCATGAATAAATCAAAACTGAAATGTCATTTTATTTATTCTCAATCAAAGGCAGAGCTGGTCTTAGGACTTTAGGAGTTCCTTAAATTCCAATACATTAAATCTGAGGGTATAGCATGCAGGCAAAGTGAGCATTTTGTTATTATGCATATTTTTAAGAGCCAGTAGAATTATATTAAATATGTAACTTATAAAGGGAATGCATAAGTTCAAATCATACATTTTGAAACTTAGAAAATATAGTAGAAAAATAATTTGGCTGTGATTTGGGGTTTTTGCATGCCTAAGCCTATTGACTGACTTTTGGTAGCCAGAAATTTTGAACCATCATTGAAATCTGTTAACAACCATTTATTCATGCTTTCCAATTAAAAGTTTCCTTTGAAATAAAACAGGAGGTAGATCAGCTCAGATTGGGACATATAACCTCTTTGGATTGCTCTGATTACTTCTACTTCTGTCAGATGTTTAAAAAGAGGTGTCTTGCCAGTGGCCCAAGCCTTCCTCATTTTCTTGGTTTCACTGTGTGTCAGCAAAGATGCTTTCTGACTGGTGATGGAGATATTTTCTGGTATCTCATGTGAAATGAACCACCTCACCTGGGACAGGATATGGTCAATTGCATGGGGAGGCAATAATAGCACAAAGGCTGGGTATATTGGTGAGGAAGGTGCAGGCAGAAAATTGATAAATCTGGGACAGTGCCCATTTATCACTTACTCTGTATCCATATCCACATAAGTCGTACAGAAAAATTCTATTTTTTATCACTTGTGATCCATTGTACATGACAATTGCTCTATGATCTTTTTATAAACAGTAAAGGGCTTCATGGCTGTGAGAAAATATACAGATAGAAAGATAGAGAAAAACTTAAGAAAATGGTCTCTACAGTTAACACATTACTGCTTCATGTGAGCTAGAGCTCCTACAAGTAGGCATTTTTTGCTAAATTATGCTGCAGTGGAATTTACTAACTAGAAAGATAAGACTTGTTTCTTGAAAACAAAACTCAAACCATTTGATAATTAGCTCTCAAAGGAGTCCCTTGGTTATTTTACAGCTGTGGAAAAAACAGTAGAGACCTTATTTATTGACCTAGCTATCTGATAAATCAGGAAGAGATCAGGGTCATGGAATCTTTTTGAACAGATCACCTCCTGACATTAGGAAAGATCCAGATGAGGTCAAAACCCCCTAACTTCCTGTCTCAGAGAGGAAAAGGAGAAAAAATTCTAATAAACATAAAGCCTACACAGTGCTACTTTGGAAATCTTTAGAGAAGGGAGCAGGGGAATAATATTTTCTTTTAAAACAATGCTCTTGTTAAATGTAGCAAGATAGTACAGGTATTAAATAAATATCAAGAAAACTATTATTTACACATTTTCCAGTTTGATTACACTGTCAGAACTGAGCCTGAAACAGGAGAACTAGCAATGAAACATCCCCCAGTAGACACAATCATAGCAAACACAATCCTTACCACTACTAACCAGAGCACTAAATAGACTTCCAAATGCTCTCACTCCAGGGATGGATCAGAGAAGCAGGGTTAAAAACAGAGAACTTAGCCCCGTGGCTTACTGTTGGTTAGGGAAAATCCTGCTTTAACCTTGGGAAAAATTCTTATCCTGCCTATCATTTTTCATATCCCTAAAATAGAGTTAAAATCATTTTCCCTTCTTGCATACAGTGTGATTTTAACTGTATTAAATACGCACTGAAATCTTGTATAAATAAGGTCTATGCAGTTGCCTGAGATACATAGGCAGAAGTTCCTTGGGAGCCTTAAATACTTTCAGAGCTGCAATATTGCTCCTACTTGTTACATTCTATTCCATTCCATATTAAATTGCAATTTGTTCTCAGTGAGGACAAGTATCCTATTTTGTTCAGCATCCATGCTTTAAAGTTGGATTTAGACATGAAACAGTCCCATGCAAAATAACTTGTAGGTGTGTCCTTACTCATTTACATGTACTTTCTGCCCCTCTGAGGTCTCCATACAGCAGTTTGAGGAAACTGTGATGTTTTTCTCAGTACTGTTTTCTGCTGTGATTCTCTATAAGCAAGTGTTCCTTTAAGCCTTCTATTTATCTCTCTTCTGTTCAGGAATAGCATAGAAGATCGGCCTTTTTCAAGAGTATATAAGCATCAATATGACTATTGAACTTAACTGCATATTTAGAGATATTTATCTTCCTAAGCATAAACATCTGCTGAGCCCTGGACAAGAGAAAAATAAACTCAGAATGAAAAGGCTACCAGCCAAGGCATGGTTGCCCGGGATACACGTAGCAAAAGGGTGTGAATCAATTTGGTGAAATTTTACACTTGTTGCTAGAAAAATCTTGGTTATTTTGAAGGGCCTCAGCTTTCACCTGCTATCATCTAGTTATCTGGATCTGTTAATAAGCTCTATCTAATTTTTTAAATGATGAAAAGCCAAATGATACTATGTTCATCTTAATAAACATACTGACTTAGTGAAACAGATGTATTGGTACTTATGTGTCATGTTGATATGAATTAGAGGAAGCAGGATTTAACTCAAGTAACAATGGAACTGCAACTTTTAAATATTTTTGTAATCAAAATTCTAGAATGATTATGTATTAATCTTTCTCCCACACATAGGACATGTTTAATAATAGTAACATTTTTTTAATATTAAAATTCTATGCAGTAAGAAATGCTTCTAGATTTCAAATGTCCTATTCTTCAAATTGAGCAGTCCAGCACCACTCACTATAAAGTGCCTGGGGTCCACTTGAAGTCTGCTGTGTTCTTCCTCGGGGAGGTCAGCTGGTGGTGACTATAAATTCACTACAGCTTGCCTTAGTGCTGGCTGCAGACTGAGTCAGGTTCTTTCCCCAGGCCTCTATTTTTGTGTATTTCTGCTGTGTGTTTCTGAGACTGTAGTTTCACTCTTTTGGCCTTACTTATGAATCAGTAGCCAGAGTTTTCGTGCAATGTTTCTTTCTGATTTTGTCATGGTGTGTCTCGTGTTAGGCCAGTAGATGTTGGCATACACCATAGATAAAAATCAAGTCAAATAACCTGACACCAAATACATACATATATATATATATGTATTTATGTATAAAAAATAGTGTAGGGTTGGCAGTTCTTCAGTTCTACTGGGATAGTGTAGTCATATCTCATGAGATAACACTTGATTAAATTGGGAGAAAAATACTGGAGTATACTTAAATGTTCTCAAGCTTGTTATCTAAAGTTCTCCAATAGAAACATTTTGATTCTATGAGGACATAGGCTAATCTGTGCCAGCTGCTCTGTATTTAAGTATTCCAAAAGTCTCATTCTCCCTTCTCAAGCAGTTTTTTTTCTTTGCAGACATATTTCATGCAAAAGCTATGCCGACCTTTAAAGACGTTTTACGTTTTTGTCACAAGATGTGGTGACAGTGTTTATTCCCTTTACCATCAGGACCTAAATGTTTTTTAAAAGTGTAACACAATATGTTTGTATTTCTATCATTACTAACAGTAAATAACCATACAGCTGTATGGTTGTTATAGAAATATAGGAAAAGTTTTAAGACAGAATAATCTTACTCTTTCCTCATTCAGAAGATGAACTATTAAGACAGTTCGTGAAGTTTCAATCAAGAATACATCCATTCCTTTAATTCCTCACCACATTTGCTCAGTAATGGGAGATAATGATTATTCTTTGTCTTATGAACACACCTAGAAATAAGTATAGAAACAATGTTGCCCTTCTGTCTTACACAACTTCTGAAGTTACAACCAGCGGTCATTCTTTTCCCAAAGATTATATACTCCAAAATATATAGTGCTTTTTTTTTGTTTAGTGTGTTTACTTAACATGCATTTGCAAGAGTAAATAAGCTGGGCTTTTAACAATTTTGTAGTTTCTTTTCCAACTAATAGGTCATACTGCTCAAACTGTATTTGCATGAACACAAAGAAACACTTTTAAATATGGAGTATGGGGTATACATACATATATGTTTGTGAAAAGATCTGTTCAAGAACTGTCCCGTTACTGAAAGTCACTGTGTTGCACTGTGAAAGTCTAAGATTCACATTTCTGAAATATGAATCATAGTAAACCCAGTCAGATTTTTATCCTGAAGAACAAAGGATCAAGTCTGAAACAGAGTGGCTTTTCAGCTTGTTGCCAACAAAACCTTATTTTATGACACAGGAAAATAAAGTAAAAAATATATAAAGTTGCTTCCATTTAGAGCAAATTTTAAAACAAATGTTTCTGCTCCATTCTGTGGTGGTTTTATACTTTTTATACTTTTTGCTTGAGCTATTGCTACAGAATCATGGCTTCATGATACATTAAACTTCTTTTATGTATATGTAAGCAGATGCTTCTTAGTGACACACCATATGCTGTCTGTTGCATAGTTGTGAAGGGGAATGAGTCACCTGGAAAAGAAGCCAGACCAGCTGAAATAGAAATATCCAAATTTTGGGGTTATTTTGCTTTAAACAAAAGCTTAATAATTAAAATGGCATATGCTTGTGCCTTAGAAGACAATGAGAAACGTAGAGTGATCAGAAATTTCAATACAAATATAAATTCGAAAGATTATCTAGGATTTGAAATGTATGGATTTGTATGACCGTAACAATTTGCTTAAAATATTGAACATTTAAGCTAGCATGTGCAGATATGTAGGTAGGAAACACTAATGTACGCAGTCATAGAATCACAGGATGGTAGGAGTTGGAAAGGACCTCTGGGAGGACCATCTAGTCCAACGCCCTGCTAAAGCAGATTCACCTAGATCAGGTTGCAGAGGACTGCATCCAGGCAGGTTTTTAATATCTCCAGAGAAGGAGATTCCAAATCTTCCCTGGGCAGCCTTTCTAAATTTCACTGAATCACATTTGGAGTATAATTTCATTGTTTTTATTGACACTAATTGTGAAGACAGGTAATTATTTTATTCTGTTAACTTGAAGGGTTGAATTACTGAAAATGTAGTTCAAATAGAAGCTAAAGATTTGTGAAAATCAAGTCAGGTTAATTGTTGTGCTTTCAATTTTATTTTCACATTTACAGGAAAAAATTCATCATTCTTATGTTCTACAATATCCTACACTTCAATCTTAGAATGTCAATTGGGGTATTGTACTCATGACTTAATTATTTAAGGGTCCAGAAGGCACAGTCCTTAATATTACTGGTAAACCTACAAATTACAATAATTCCACCACTTTCTCTTAGTCTCTAAATGCATCAAATTTCTATAGCACTGTCATTGTTATTTAATAGTAACAGTACATAAGCCCACTAAGGTTCTCTAACTGATCCAAAAGCAAAACATTATGAATCCGTGGAGCCTGTATTTGGATTTCAAAGAACTGGCAGGGACCTTCCCGTGATGTTCATTAATGGTAGAGAGAATATTTTTACATATTTTAATTGTATCAATTGTAACATCTACTATAATCTGTCTCACTCTTTTGTAGTTGTAGATTGCATTATCTTTTGCATTGTTTGAAACTTAGTACTACAGGAGGTCTATGAGTCTCCCTAAATGTCTTGGTCACTGGCATAACTGTACTGTACTTCTTCCCACTGCTTTAATCTGATTTTCCACTCTCTTTACTCAGCTGAGGCTTGACTCAGACACTGACTTTCAGAACTATGACTCATTCAGTAGGTCCATCTTGCACATTGGCAAGAATTTTCTTCCTGTACCCCCCCACCCCATCCACATTTACACCCCTGAAAGCTACAGTTGACTCAACTGTGAACTGTGCTGACCAACCTATTCTACTTACAGTCTCCATATTTCCCTGAGCCCTGTAATTGCTTTCACAGACTGACAGGTCTTCTCAGAACATCCCGAATGTTTCTGCTTGGTTCTTGAGACAGTAAGATGACCCTTGATCTTTGGCTCCATGTCACTAGATGACTACTGTCATTGCCTAAATTATGATTTGAATGTGACTTACTCATCTCATTGTTTCAGTTTGCCTCTAACATTTCATTACAATGTCTTTAAACCTCCTCTGCATCCTTGTATTAATATGGAACTGAACAGGGAGACACTGTTTATTAGCATGAGACATTAATCAGATACTTTCTCCAGGCTATACTACAAGCCTTCATCCAATAATATTGAGCATGGATTACACATTATCCTGCTTGCAGAACTTGATAAACTAGCCTCTGAGAACTGTTCAAGCACAATTCACGTGTTTCTGTTATCCAGAGACCAAATTACTGCTTGGCCTCTCTGACCTGGAAATCTTGGAATGTTTGGGTTACTTTTGCTTTCTGTTTTCATAGAAATTCTACATCAAAATATGGTGACATCATTGACAAAGACAGATTTACCTAGTTTATACACTAATTTCTGGTTGTTTCACAAATTATGTTGCACCCCTACATACTCTGTCAAATTCCTATATTCCTCTGAAGTGGCCCATCCCTTTTCCCACATATCGCAAACTTTCTTCTTTCATTTGAGTTTTTCCAGAAGCTCTTTGCTCATCCATGCAGGTTTCCTACCTCCTTTGCTTGATTTCTTACTCACAGGGATGCATCAATCTTGAGCTTGGAGAAAATGGTATATGAATATTAAGTATCATTCTTGGTCCGCTCTACCTTCTTGAGTGCTAACCCATAGATTCCTCCAACTAGGTCTCTGAAGGGGTGAGAGTTAGCTCTCCTGAAGTCCACAGCTGCAATCCTACTTGTTGCCCTGCTACTTCTTTGCATGGCCCTGAACTCCATCATCTCATGGTCACTACAGCCAAGGCTGCCCCCAACCTTCACACGCAGAACCAGACCTTCTTTGTTAGCACAAGGTCCAGCAGCACATCTCTCCTCTTTGGTTCCTCCATCACTTGTGTCAGAAAGTTATCACTAGTTCACTGTAGGAACCTTTTGGGCTGTGTGTGTCTAGCTGTGCTGCCTTTCCAATAAACGTAAGGGTAGATGAACTTTCCCATGAGAATCAGGGCATGTGATCATGAGGCTACTTTCATCTGCCAGTAGAAGGTGTCATCCCCTTCCTTTTTCTGATCATGGGGCCTGTAGTAAACACCCATTACAGTGTCACCCATATTAGCCTGCTCCTTAATTCTTTACCCATAAGCTTTCAACACATTAATCATTCCTGCTCTAGGAAGAGTTCTATGTATTCCAGTTGCTCTGTCACATAAAGAGCAACTCCACCACCTCGCCTTGCTGGGCTGTCTTTCCTAAAAAGTACATAGCTGTCCACGATGGCATTCCAGCCATATGAGCCATCCCATGATGTCTCTAACTGCAATGAGATCATGGCCCCATGACCACACTTACATCTCTAGTTCTTCCTGTTTATTCCCCATGATGTGTGCACTGGTATACCAGCATTTCATAGGGATAAACAAGTAAGAAGGTTTCCCTGGAGGGGTGCAAGAGAATCCATAGTCATACACATCCTGAAGGTGGTTTTCCTTCTAGTTTTCATCTTGGAAGGTAGCTAAGGGAAGTTAGTTGCTGCTCTGGTTGGCCTGGCTTAGTGCCTGGTTAGGTGGAATGACATAAGCATTGCCATCAAGGACCCCACCACCCAAGTCCTTCAGTTTAAAGCCCTTCTCACCAAGTTGGCTCTCCAAGCTCCTCAAAAGAGAGAGGCGATGTGCAGGCACATAGATGTGCTGCAAGCTGAGCTGGGAGACAGGAGGTCCCCTTCTGAGATCAGAGCAGAACACAATGCTTTTCCTTCCTCCCAAATGTCAGTGACAGAGCTAAGCACTAATGTTGTTACCTGCTGCAGCCTGGCCAAAACTCTCAGAAACAAAAAAAGAAAAGGAATATGCTGTGGCCACAGTCCAGGCTCTGCTGGACTCAAATCCAACTAGCACATTGCTAGTTATCTTCTCCCTCATGGCAGGGGCTCTGTAGCTCAAGTTGTCATTTACTGCTTATTTACTCCTTATTACTCTCTTGATTGACAGTGTAAATATAGCCTGTGTTTTTTAGATCAATGTGTAAGAAGTCAGGTATGGTACAGGTATGACAGATGGTAATCATCTGTCACACCAATATTTCTAATGCCTTTTGTTTCCTTTAATATTTTTTCCTCACCTTGGTATATCCACATGAGATGTTTTCAGACTTTATAGTAAGGAAGACTTAGAAAAGGTTTTAAGCAGCTTATTCCTTCAGTCTCTGAGACTTTTATAATTCCTTCAATTATAAAAGAAATTCTGGAAGTAGAAAAATAGTGGGGGGAAAATAAAAGCTAAATCTAGTTTGCCTTCTAATAACTGTGCATACAACCTGCCATAATACATTTTTGCTATTACTTACAGAGGAAGCAAAAATCCTAAGTCAGTTATGTTATAGGTCATGCCATACACATGGCTGAGTCATGAAAACATATGAAAGAATATTATATAATGGTATCTTCATGGAATGTTACTGGTGTTGAATTTTTACTTTAATTGCAAAAAATTACAGGTGGTTTTAAAAGAATATATAGTAATATTCAGTTTTGAAGCTATTTCTCTTACTTTCTAAAGAGGATTTGTTATCATATAATGCACTGTAATTCATTTGTTGGTGGGCATGGCTCCAGTGTATGACAGGCAAGCATATCCTGTGTGTGTAAGGCTGTGTACAAAAGCAGCAATATCTATCCAACAGCAGTACAAACACTAAGAGGACTGTAGTTAAGAAGTAAATCACTGAGCACAATTTATAGCTGCATTCAATAACAGTAGCAATACTTTATACCCCATCTGACCTTACCAGTAATTTCTGTAGATAATAATTTGTTTCCATACAATAATGGAGAAATTAAAGACAGCCTTAGTAATTGGTTAGATGGAACCTCAGGAGGTCTGTACTGAAGCAGGCCCAGATCAAAGGTCACACCAAATTGCTCAGAGCTTTATCCAGCTGGATCTTGAAAGCTTCCAAGAAAGGAGCCTGCAGAACTTCTCTGCATGACCTGCTCCACTGCCGAACTTTTGTGGGGAAAAACTTTTCCAGACCCTTCCTGGTTTCAGCTTATTTGCCTCTTATCCCTGTGCACTTCTGGGAAAGCACTGGCTCCAACTTCAGTTGTGGGGCCTGAGACCTTGCAACACAAGGCATGGGCTCACGTCAGCCTGCGCCTACAGAGGGCAAGGAGCCATAGAGCAGGAGAGGACTCTGGCAATGGCTACGGAGTAATTGCTGCCTGTCAGTGCCACAACCTGCAGAAAAGATTGGCTGTATGTGAGCTGTTCCTGACATTCATCTAACCTGCTTGTTCTTATCTTGCCAGCTGATGGCTGCTTACCATCTGCAGGTCTCAGTCAGCTGCCAGTGGTTTAAATGTCATAAATGCTGGGAAGTGAAACACCTTTAACTGGCATTTATTTGCTCTCACAACAGAAAAATATCCTGAACATACTGTGCTTTTCCATTCATAGAGATGCACTTTTTACATCATTTTCACCTGTAGTGGAGGCAGAGGGTTTTGCAAGTTGTTCTTCAGGAGGAGAGTCCAAGAGAGACTCAAGAAGAAATGTGAGGAATGGTTAGAGATGGAAGAAACCAGTCCCTGTCATTGCAGTGAAGAGAGGAAAGAATGAGTCTGAACAAGAGATTAGAGGTAAACACAACACCACCTCTAAGGACACAAAAAGTCTGTCGTGCAGACCAAAAATTGGCAAAAATAAGAATTAATGAATTCAAGCCAGAGAAGGATTGTGATTCTACAATATAATTTGTTTTTAGTGCTAGGGAAGGTAGTGTAAGAATAAAACCTTTGCTTGGGGCAGTTTTGGAGGTTTTTAAGAGGAGCTGGAGAACCATCTGTCAGATATGACAGACCTATCATTGAGAAGGAGACAGATAACATGGCATTTTAAGATCTCTTCCACTTGTATTTTTTATGATTCTCTGACTTTCTATTTTTAGCTCAGAAATGATGTATATAAATGTGTAGTATTATGTAGTATTTGAAGCAGTTATTGTTGGTTTCAGATTAAAATAGTTACTAGACTTGAGAAGCTGAACTTGCTGTTGAAAAAGCAGCAAATGCTTAAAAACAAATGTACAAAGTGTATTCATTTAAATGTTTATGGAAAATTGCTAGAAAAACAATTCAACTAGAATAATTCCAGTGTGCATAAACATATTTCAAAGGCATACATGAAATAGCTGAATACATTATAAAGAAAAGCAGAATTCCTTGTCTGAACTACAGACTTCTACAAAATTCCAGTCAACTACTTACCACATGGTCAGACACTTAGCTTTGATGAATTTCAAACAATATACAAAAGACAGATGCTATTAAGGGGTGCTTGAGGTAAACAAGACTTTTTTTTGTTAGTTTTTAGCCAACTTAAGCCATTATCAGTTCTGCAGAAATCACCTTGCAATTGGTGTAGAATTTCAGAGAAGCTGACATTACTGCAGCATCTTGACTATTTAATCTTATTTGTAAAATATGGTGCATGCCATATAAAGGGTGATCCAGCTTCCTTTCATTCTGTAATTTCTCAAAACCTCTGACTGCCATTTCTTGCTACTTGTTAAGAATTCAAAGTGAAAGAAGGCATGCTCTAGGAAGCCTTTTCAAGCTACCTATAATCTTTCTTCATGTAGCTGAAAAGGAATAACTGTTCCCTTCATCAACATTTCTAGTTCCCACATTTTGATCCCAGACCCAGTTTTGGGGGCTTGATTTTCCTGTAAACAGGCTTCTTAGTCAAGCTAAGAAGTCTGATATGAACACCTATTTTTGTAACTCTTTTTCTTGAAATATTTATGCTGAGACAAGTTCTGAAAATTCAATGGTGTTGAGTCTTTGGACTTTGAACTTTGGTTTAGTCTCGTTTACAAATACCAATTTAATCCTCATTCAAGATCACCATTTTTACCACCACATTCTCAGTCACCAATAACAGTTCTCATAAATATCCTTGTACTGTGACTTGTGACAAAGCTACCCTTAGTTTAAATCTTACTGTGTGGAAGTAATTTAATAAGAAATTAGATGTCACCAGGACAATCCAGTTTTCATATGGGAAAGAATGAGGGTTTTTTCCAAAGAAAAATCACTTAAACCCTTTTCACTGAGTATAAAAAAAATAGCAAGGATTTTCTCATGCTATCATGTTCTCCTAGAAACTTGTGACAAAAAAAAATTTCTGGCATTTCATCAGCTGCATAGATTGGCAAAGCAAAAGAAGGATACATGGGTGAGTTGAGGGGCAGGGGAGAGCAGCTGACTGCTGGTTTTGGACAATAGACCTCTCTTTCTAAACCTCCCAACTAAATAACAAATGTGCAGACTTCCTTAAGTGGTGTCCTGACAAAAAGCATTTAAGAAGCCCTTAGACCCACAATGTCTACAAAATCAATATAACCTCATCTGTAAAAATAAGGTTACAGTTATGTGGTCACTTTTCATTGACATATATCCAGGCTCTTGCAAAAAACAAAGAAATACTAGTACAGCTTTTTGTCCTGCCTTTGTTTGGCCTTCCTTGGCCAGAATTGACATTTGCATGTCTGCATGGAGAGCCAGGCTAGGGAACTGACCCTGCTCAGTACTACCTCTTTCCCAGGGACCATGTTGAGCTGGATCCTCACTGGCTCAGTACTGGTAACTAGTGCTGTTGTGAGGGGAAGTGAGGGGCAGCCTGGGGGAGTAGATGACGGAAGAGCAACTCATAGTAGAACTGTGAATTTGGGAAATTTAAGTAACTATGAAACCCTGACTTGTATCAGATATTATATTTTTTAAAACTGAGTTTGGAGGACAACAACAAACAAAACAAAGTACAAAAATACTGAACAATTGAGTTCTGCTCACATTTGAATCTTGAAATATTAAACTGTTCCTAATATCATGTGAGGTGAAATTATATTTAAAGTCATTGACTACTGGAAGTTTTAGAAGTGGATTTATTATAGAGTAGTAGACTTCTGTTAAAAGTTTGTCTTGGTATGGAAAGGAAACCTTACAAGAAAGAAATGTCTAGACAATCCATGGAGAGGCATGGCCGAAAAAACTCAGATCATTCCTAGAAGCAAAATCAAGTGCACTTGCATAGATAATGATCACTCTTCAGATAGTAAATATAGAGAAGCTATGCATAATACCTGGATTTATAGCAAAGCACCAGTCTTGCAGCAGTGTCGTGGGAAAAACTGGAAGGCAAGCAAGTAGATCTTTGAGCTTTGGAACTTCCAAATAATGTTTGGCCACAACTTTTTCTGAACACCAACCTTAATTGCAGGAAGATACACTCATCTCCCTATTCAAGGTCTTATTCTTGGTGATGTATTATGTTATAAATATTATCAGTGTTATAATGATTTGTTATGTTATAAAGTTATGTTGATTAAGCCCTGCAGTAAAAAGATCATTCAGTTTTAAAAATTTTTGTCTCTGTGGACTAACAACTAAATCATTCATGGCAGGCAGGTCACGTGCAAAGATAAGCAGCATTCTGAGAATGTGTTCCAGTGTTTTTGTTGCAGAGAATGTTCTGCCTCTGAAAGAAACTGTGCTATTTTAAAGTTCACAGTTTCTAAAAAAAAAAATCAGTCTTATTAGAGAAGAGTTTAAGTTCTTAGCTTCCTTACTCTATTTGTCATGAAATGTCTACATAAGAAAAACATGACTCTCCTATACCTTCTGGAAGTTTTAAACAGGCTTCACCATCGTTGCTCAATCTGCCACAACAGAAAGCCTTGGAAAATCTTTAAACAATTCTCTCAGGTCTCTTGCATCACTTAAAAAATCTTGAGTTAATGCATTTTTTTCTGATGAAATGAACCAGAAGTAACACCAAAATATTTAAGAGATTTCCAAATAGCTTTGCATGGAAGGGTAGTCCATTCAGAGACAGAATTTTAAGAGTGCAGGAAGGCTTAGTATATCACCAAACACCTGTGAAGTTTACTCTACTACATTTGGACAAAATAATTCTTCTTTTCCACATTTTTGTTGTTTTCTGTACCACAGAAGTGTCCTGTTTGGATTAGAATTAATATTTCCCGCTCTGCTAGCTATGGCATTCATTACCTTTTTAATACTGTTTTACCCCAGTGGTACTTATTTATTGTTTCATTTTTTCTGCAAGCCTTATTTTCTCATCTGCAGTGCTGTACTTTAGCACTACTGAAGANTTGTCTTCTGTTTTGCCTTGACAATAGGACTGTGACCAGGTCTTGTCATGTCACACGTAGAACGCCATACACCTCTTTCAGCCTAAATTCTTAATTTAACTCTCTATTTAATAAATTAGATTTTAACCATCTAAGACAGTAATTTCTAATTGTCACCTGGAAGAAATTAGAGAGTGGTTTATAGGGCTTGATTCTCATGTAATGCTGTGATACTTTTCTCACTGCACGACAGAGTATGTTCATTCTGCAATCAAGCAGATTATCTGGTGACTCATTTATAGTAGGTCTTATGCATCTGGTTTTACACTTTTTGTGGCTTGATCTTGGGTATCTTTCCAGATGAGAGGTTGCTTGGACTTCCTGAGGTTCTATGTGGTCGGTATATACCAATTTATATCATATAGCTTTCCATACAAGAACTTGAATTCTTCTCTCCACATTTAACTCCTCACCTCATTCATTTCACCATCATCTCTAAAGTTCCATACTTTCTTTGTTGCTTTTTAGCAGGGGTGTCCATAACCTAGTCGTGCTTGTGGGTACAGGAAAAAAATACCCTTTGCTGAATGCACTCTAACTCAGCTTTCTTCAATTTCCTTTCTCTTCTAACAGCCTCTTCCAGATATGAGAGAGATTGGAAACTGCTTTGCAGACAAGCCTCAGTAATCTTTCATGTAAACTGCTAACATGAGCAAGATTAGCAAAACCAGAATGATAAATGTAGATTCTTCTGTCTCTAGGTAGATATCTGAATTATTAGTTTTTCAGAAGCCATAAACACTGGGCTTATTTCAGTTTGGGGAAGACTATTACAAAATGTTCCTACATTTTGTCATTCAATATATAAAAATTCTCAGGCAACTCTTGGTAATGAGCCAGCCCAATCTATTTTCTTAATTAGTCTCAGCAGGAAATCTTGTAATATTTACTTCTGCATTTAGAAAATGCCAAATTTAAACCTATCATCAACATACAAAATCTCTTCACTGCACAAATCAGAGCACATGCATGCCTGTGTGTTTATGTGACTTGTAAATACACAGAAATATAAATAAACCCACAAGACTAAAAAGATTAATGTAAAACTAAAGTAAAAGGCAGGAGCAGTTAAATATTTATATTTCTACCAGAAAACACCCAGATGGATGATAACTTGGATGTTTTCAAACTAAGCCCTCAGAGTAAGATTTACAAGGTTAAGTAACTAGCTAAACCTGCTCTCTTCATATGAGGATTTGTTATAATTTTTCTACAACAGCACATTTCTTCCATAATGCCTCCTAGTTTTGTACAACATTTCCCTTGCAAAGAAAAGCAAATACAGGATATTTTCTGCAACTTGTTAACTGGACTTGAAACATTCAGTTCAGGCTATAAACATGCACACACCCACAAATAATAGGCAAATTGATTAAGGGGTTTGTGTTGTATTTTTTGTTTAATAGACTGCTTTTTTCATTTATTGACATTGCAATCATATTAATGAAGAGATACTTTACTTAAAAAGATTGAGCTGACAGTGCAACCTATATTCTTAAATCTCTTCATTTACTAGGGTAACATGACAACCATTAAGACAAGCACTTCTATTTCTCACCTGTGAGAAGTTAGAGCATACAGTGGTTTGTGGGATTGAATTCTCATGTCTGTCTTAGGCCTTATTCAAAGTCCATTGCAATCATGGTAAGAGTCCCAAGAGTCCCATTAATATCAGGAGGCTGCTCAGTACTATTCTTGCAATATCTTCAGGTATTGTGGGGTACAGTGTCATTGATAGACTTGATATAGGTAGCAGCCATTAGCTGGTTTCTATGTTTTCATTGGTAAACTGCAGGACAAGCTGGGTTTTATATTCATGCCGCTTCCCTCCTCCTCTTTTCACTGTCTTCAGTACAGTGAAGTAATTGAGGCGCAGGGATCGCAGGTGAAGAGAATGATTTCAGCAAAGTGTATTAAATACCACACAGCTTCTTACTATAAAATTGTTTGTGCCCTCTTTACAAAGGATATTGCAAGAAGTGTTAAAAACTATCACAGCATAACAGAATGGTTGAGGTGTAAAAATAGCTCTCTGGTGCAAGCAGAGTCAGAGCATGTTGTCTAGGACCATGTGGAGTCAACAGAAACTCCATAACCTGCCTGGGCAACCTATTCCACTGGTCTGTCACCTTCACAGTAAAGTTTTTTGCTTAGGTCTAAATGGAATATCTTGTATCTTGGTTTGTTCCCATTGCCTCTTGTCCTGTCTCTGACAATCACTAAGTGCCTGGCTCTGTCTTCTTTAGATCTCTCCTGAGCCTTCTTTTCACCAGGCTAAATAAACAGTTCCAGCTTTCTCATCCTCTCCTTATATGACAGACACTCCAAACCCTCAGTCAGGTTTACTAGATTTCTTTTCCAGTATATCCATGTCTTTCTTGTATGGGGGAGTCCAGGACTGGGTCCAGTACTGAACCCAGAGGTGGCTCACCAGAGCTGAACAGAGTGTAAGGATCCTCACCTTGTCCTACTGACAACATTCTTCCTAGTGTAATCCAGATACTTTTGGTCTTCTATTTTTTTTTGCTATGAGGTTGTTTTGCTGGCTGATAATTATCCTCACCTTTGTGTTTCCAGGAGTGTATCATGTTTTAACAAATCACAAGTTAAGTTATGAAGTGTACTAATGGACCAAATATGTGAAATCTTTTGTGTCTGACACATATTCAGTTATATTTCTCTAGGTCAAAATTTTCTTCTAAGAGTGGAATATCCGAAGTGTTTGTGCCACAGAAGGCATCCAGGCACCTGTGCTCTCATTCTCAATGAGAATGAATGTGAACAGCTGAACTACAAAAAAACTTGTCACTGTTCAAATATTGATTTCCAAGCTATCAGTTTTATTGCTGGAGGAATTAATTTATAAATATTATGGAAACTGTAATCCTCAGAAAATCTTACATTTTTAACTGTTATACAGATATTGTGATATCATATTTTTCAATATTATAAAATACAAAGGATACTTATAGGTAAATTCAAAGAGACTTAATGATTTGCAATCAATTTAGTTATATTTTCTCACATGCTGTTCCTTTTAGATTATACAATTGGGAGTTTGGACTTTCCACAGTCTCACAGAAATTATTCTTAATTCATTTTATTTTAATAAATATGAAGACCCCTGTGAGTGATCATTGGCACAACTTTCTCTATTTTCTTTGAATATTTGTTTTGATAAAACAAAAAGCCTGAAAATTAGGCTTAAACAAAATCACAAAGTCCAGAACAGATCTCCTGAAGGGCAAACCTTCCCCCTGATATAACTGTAGAGCTAAACCAAACCAAACGAAAACAGCTGTCTTTCTACCAATCAATAAAGTAGGTATATAAAATATAAGTACACAAAGAGATCCACTTATTTGTGTATTTGTAAAGCACATGCCAACAGATGCCTATCCAAGTTAAATTTCATAGCATCTCTGATGCCTATTTCATTTCTGATAATTGACACTATTTTGTCTCATTTGATTCTTTGATTTATAGCACAATAAGAAAGCAATAAGTTCACTGAAGTATTTTCTTGCTGATTCTGCACAAAATTACTAGCTCTGAGATAGTTTTGCAATGTTATAAAGCTGTAACATCAGTCATCTATCGCACCATTTAATTACAGTTCTATTTAATCACAGAATTTTTACAGTCTGATAATTAGTTCTCACATTACTGTCGTATTATTCTCGACCAAGCAGAAGTCTTTCCTCTCATAGCAAACAGAAATGGGGCCTAATAAAGGTTAAAACTTGCCTTTTGTTTACTTTGTAAGTCATAGCCATAGAATTGTAATCATAAAAGGTGACTGTTAGAATAAATTCATTGCTAATTTTCAAAATATGAAAAAGGAGGAAATTGGAAAGTAATTGAATATCATTTATTCTGGAAAGGGCATGATTACTAATTTTATGTTTAACTACATTTTTTACCACTCATTGAAGACAGATTATGTTCATGTTGTGCTATGTGCCTCTATAGGAATTGATCTTGGCAAATTTTCATAGTTATAATCCTGACATGATGCTAAATCAGGAATGATTACTGGGAGCTGGGTGTCATCTGACTGGCCACTTTAAACAAGTGTAACTCCAAAGACAGAGAGCTGGATTTCACCCATCATTAGTAGCTTATGAAATTGTACTGGAAGTATAATTATAGTCTACATTGGACAAGATACACCATTTAAGGTTAATTTAACATTTGATTTTGTTCCTGTTACCTGAATTTGTGCCACCAATTATTCTTTGCATTAGTATTGCAAGGGAATTGGTATATTATTAACACAGAAAAGACAGTCTGAGAAGTCTCTGTTTAGATCAATATCTACCTATGGTAATATGTTATCAGCTAGAAAGCAACCCTGATTGCCTTAGTTTCTTACCACAGAGCTGTTGTGTTTTAAGAGCAGCCACTTCATGAGTAACTACTGTATGCTGTCCCTTCTGAGTTAACACAGCCATGTAATAATGATTCCTCAGATTGTTTTGCCCCAGGATTCTTGAGTGATTTTCTGTTTAATCAACAGCAAATTGCAAAAAATCTCTGTTAAAGAAGCATTTCTCCTAGGTAGGTTATTTGGCTGACATGAAACCTAAAAAACTACAATCAAAACTGTCTGAAGTAAAATAGAGTACAGTCTAAAGGCTGAGTATGTTTAAGCAAAAACAGATGTAGAAAGGAAGTTACTAAAGAGGCGTTTGTTGTTTAGATTAAATTAGGTCTGAACATGGAAAGATGGGAAGTTTCTGCTGTGGAAGTCAGGTTAAATTCAGGAGACCTTGCCTGTGAATAGCACATACATTTGAAAGATCTTGTGAAAAGTTAGTGACATGGAAGAGCTTCACCTCACTTCTGATCCTGAAATTTTCAAGTTCATGGAACTTACCAGCTTGGATATGTTTGTATTTTATGCTCTTTGTGTCATTTTCCAACAAATTTTCCTTTTTTCCTCAGAGAAAACAGCACTATCTCTACAAGTGCTATGCTTCACAGAACAAGATATAATTTCTGTCTAGAAGCAAAAAAAATTTTTGTTACGAGAATATGTTATTCAGAGGTTGACTTTATGTTGTAATTCTATTTATTACATTTCTTTTAAGGATAGAGTTGTCAAAATCACAATTATACAGCAGTCAGGCACCCCCGAAGACTTCATTTCTTGCAAACAACTTATTTGTGGGTTTGACAGGAATTGAAAAGCAGACATAAATCAGTGCTATTGAAAACTTTGCATTTGGGAAAAAATGAGTCAGCTACCTAAAGTTCTTATAAGAAAAATTAGAAGAAAAATCTTGTGTGAAAATGTAGAGACAGCTGCATGCATTAGCATGTCTTCTCACCTGTGCATGTGTACACCATTGTATGCTTAGGTTATTTTTTCCATTTTTAGGCTTTTCTAATTATTGCCTCAAAATATGATTTATAATAGTAGTTTTACTGTAATTTTTGCTGATGTCCAGGCCTTGTGTCTTATGTCAAAAATGAATGGAGTGCTTCAGCTTTTCCATTGTGTTTTAATGTTGTCCACCCATAATCCCTCCAATACAACGAAGGATAGTACATTAATATGCCACTGTAGAGTATAAAATATAGAGAAATGTAAAATTAAGTATTTTTCAAAGTTTGTGAACTGTGTACTGCAGTATAGAAGGATCAAAATTATATATCTGTTTTATACACCTGCTAGTAAAAATCAACAGATATATTCCAAAATATATTTTGCATTATTTGTTTTTACTTCAGATTAAAACCTCCACAGTACAAAACCAGTGAATTAATAACTTTTTATTTTCAAAAAGAGTATTTTTTAGCAAGGAAAGATGAGAATTCAATGCCATCTGAAATACATAGCTTTACTACAAGGTTTTAAGTCAGTCCAGCTGGCTGCAGATGAAGAAAATCAGACAAAACTCAGCCGACTCTTTCCAGAAAAGACCCTTTTCTTTTGTGGGTAATCAAGCTTGCCATATCAGGTTTGTAGTAGGCTTGCCTCATTGGTTCTGCAGTAGGCTTGCCTGTAAAACCCAGGACCTCCCTTAGAAAGAAATTATGAACATCTTGACATGAGTGTCAGGGAGGTGTGAGGCTGGTGGTGCCCTAATGGCCCTGGCAGGTGGCTGCTTGGAGCAGGACATTGTCTCACTTTCTTAACCACAGGGTACCCCACTGGCACTAACGGGGGTGTGATCTGGTCTGAAAACCAGCAGATGCTTTGAAAGGGAGCACTGATAGGGAATGATTCAATCCCTCTGAAAGTATTGAGTACTAAGTTTTTGTGAACTGAATATTTCTGTAAAATCTTTACTGTGAAAATTAAAATACTTTTTACTCTTAAGCAAACATACTTCTTTCAAAAGGTGCTCTTTGCTCCAGCTCTACTCAGCTCAAAGACTTGTGTGGGAAAAGAGTCAGTACAGAGAAAAGTGTTTGTGTGATGTAAAAAAGTGGCTACAGCAGAAGGGGGAAAACACAGAGAGAAGTACAAGGTTTCAGAGAGCAAGGAAGTAAAGGATAACTGCTTCCGTTGTTTACCAAGCCCTGATAAAACAATAAGGATCTGTTCATTGCTGTGTTGCACTGATGTCATTTCTTTTGCTTGAGTAGGTTAAAATCGTTGTAATGTACTGAAAATATGGGTATAAAATAGTGGCAACCTGAAAAAGAAAAAAGAAAAAAAAAAAAAAAGGAAAGGGAGATACTTTCTAGAAATACTCCAGTTAATGTTGTCTGTTTACAATGTTTGTTGTTTATCCATCAAGCGTTCAAAATAAAGACTATAATATTATGCACAAAGATCATTATATTCACAAACTGCCAGGTGTTCCCTATGCACAGTACTATAGGGACATCATCTTAATAACAACCTCAGTCTGTAAATGAAAGCACAAAGCAGCTTGGTAGTAAAAAGACAAACAAGCACTAGAAGATGTAGGAGTACATGAGTGGGGAAAAATATTGTGTTATTCTTTGTGATAACAGTAAGTGTCTAAAAAAGGTTAAATCGCATTTGCAACCATGTTCTCAAAAATGTTTGTTTTATTAGCATCATTTGCTAACAATAGCAACAGGCCTTGTAAACTGTTTTCCTTGCAGAAAAATTTCTATTTCTTTTAAGATGACCTCAACTTTGGAGGTTTAGTAATTTAGGAGTAATTCAAGCATCTTTCATTCTGGGAAGAGTTACAATGCTTTCTGTTCTAAACATATGAATATGTTCAGATTTAACTAGCTCTTTTATCATACCAGTGAGGATAGGAATTGAAAGAAATATAGTTTTTTCCGGTTCATGACGTAAAGTGTTTCCTCTTTGTGTGGAGACACATTAAAATAAAATCTCTAGAAATATAACATCTCAAGTTTGACTTACTGTATATGTTTGTGATACATTCCTGAATTGCCCAGCCCAAATACCTAAAGACTGTAAGGGCAGTCTTTGTCCAGGGACCTTCTAATGCCCAAATTTTGATTTTATAATGGTAGTGGTAGAATATCTGTATGATTCCATAAATGTAATTTATATATTTTGGATTCTAATTTGGAAGGCAACCAGCTATCAGTGGGGGAAAATGTGAAAGAATTGATGCAAAGGCAATATTGTACTTTCAAAACAAAACCACTGAATTGCTAATGTCTTACTGGCTTTAGATAGTATCATACTTCAGTAACAAAATCTCAGAGCATAAACACAGGGGAGATACAAAAAAGACAGGCTGTAAAGCTTTTGGAAATTTATTAGATAATATCAAGGGTAAAATTGTCTAAACATAAATTAATAATTTAATAATATTTATCCAATGTGTTGTATTGAATTTCCAACTCAATATTACCCTTTTTTATTTGTGTGAAAAGTTTTAGTATAACACTTAGATTTTCATGTATACAATTTAAATAGTGCCTCAGCCAAACAGTAGGTGATTATTGTGTTATTCAGTAAGTTGTAAAAATAGAAACTGTAGTGAAAATGTTAAAACTTCCAATGACAAGGATGGTGTCAACACCTGTGAGAGCCAGAAACCATTGCTAGGGCTTCTGAACAGAATAGCTAAATTCCATACTGGTAATATTCTTCTTTTCCAAAAGCGGTGTCCATCTGCAAAGCCAGACTATTGTGCCAATCCTGATTATTGCTCTGAGCAGTGTTTTGCCACATCTTCATTTCAAGAGATTCTTCTTCAGCATTCTCAATCTGCTGCATTCATAGAAAGTTGTTTTTTTTTTTTTGCAGGAACAACTCATACAATTTGCTTTGGGAAAATTCCAGATTTTTGTTTTATTTTCATGTAAAATGCCTGTTATCTCTCTAGTCTGACAAAAAACTACAAAACAAAAACTAAAAAATATCACCCACTCATTTTCTTGTCATGTGGCAGTTAACTTTTGGGGTTTAAATCAACTGTAAACTTTAGGTTGTTTAGCCTTTCCAGTGGTATATTTTCAAGCAAAACTAATAGAAGGAAATGTACAGTTAGGGGATTGTGTTTGAGACTAATTTTGAGCTCATCTGGGTGGGTAAACCACCTACATTCTTACTCATCATGTCAAATGTATCCCCTCACTGCAAAATGGGACGCATCCTCTTTGTTAGAAGATTCGTATTTGCTCTACCAGGCTTTCTGCAGATTAGATGAAGTAATTGTTCTGACATTTGCAAACTTCAGACAACAATTTAACATCACTTAAAGTGAAGATGCATGCAGTTCCAATGAATTATTTGAGATGTGTTTTCAGTTTGAAAGCGAGATTTAACCCATTTCACAGATTACCCTGTTGTTTTGAGGTAATAGTCTCTAAGGTCATTCTAAACTCAGTTCAGGTTCATCAGGAGATCCTGCAAAATTTATCAGCTTTTTAAGCAACAGAATCCAAAATACCATGTTGTAATAAAAAATGAAACACAGTTTTCCTGGGTTTGACCTTCCTAATTTCTACCTATTGTGAAAATCCATAAAGGAAACAGTGAGGGTTTTCATATTCCTGAATATGAATATTTGAGGCAGATCAGTTGCCTAACTTTTCCGTAAACTCTCTATATAAAGGGGAAGGAGATGGAGGAACTGCTCGAGAGCATTATTTAGTCCACAGAATGTTTTGTGTTGGAAAGGACCTCTTAAAGGTCATCTAGTCCAATTCCCCTGCAGTGAGCAGGGTCATCTTTAACTATATCAGGTTACTCAGATCCCCATCCTACATGACCTTGAATGTTTCCAGGAATGAGGCATCCACCAACTTTCTTGGTTGTAAAAAAATTTCTTCCTTATATCTAGTCTAAATGTACCCTCTTTTGTTTAAAACTATTACCCTTTGTCGTGTTGCAACAGGCCCTGCTAAAAAGACTGTCCCAGTCTTTCTTATATGTCCTCTTTAAGTACTGAAAGGCTGCAATAAGGTCTCCTTGGAGTCTTCTCTTCTCCTAATTGAGCAACCCCAACATTGAAGATACTGCTTTGAGTTACTCTTTTGACGATCTTCTCTGTCTCCATTTGCTACAAAAGGAGCCCTAGGTAACAGGCTACATAAACTAGGTCTTTAAGATTGTGATGTGAATACCCTTCACCCTTCTCTCTTTACAGTCAGAGGATCGACAATGCTGTATTTACTATAATGTTAACATATCTCATGTACACTAAGAATTTCTAACCAAGACAGAAATCTCTGCCAAGAATTGACAAATCATAGTTACACCGATGACTTCTGGGAAAAATAGTTGTGGTTATCCACAGCTGGAAAATCGCTTCTTTGAACTTCCTTCTCTCCCATTTCAATCATACATGAACCTTCATCATTTGTATTTGTACAATCAAATTAATTAACTTGGGGTAAATATTTGGAGGAGCGTTTGGAATAAGTAACCCTTTAATGAGTATGTGTGTCAAGGAAAGGATAAGGATGCATTTGTACCAGAGTTCTGCTTTTTATTTTTTTTAAATTTAATTGCTATAATGGATGTATATTAATTATTAATATAAAAAGTTTTCCCAGTAGTAAGTCAACAATCAGTGAAGTGATTACACAAAACAGTATTTTTTAAAAAAAAAAGCTTTTCTGCTTATTAGTCAATGTACTTTCGTGCCAAATTAAGAAAAAGAACTTTCTTGTTTAAGCTTATTCTTTGCAGTGCTATTTCGGATTTAGCAATTTTATGTTCTGTTCTTTAGGAAATAACAGAAGATCGGGGTCAATCACGACTGGATTCTATGGTGCTGCTAATCATGAAACTGGACCAGCTTGACCAGGATATTGAAAATGCTCTCAGTGCAGGCTCTTCGCCATCCAGCACCCCGACATACAAGCGAAGGCATATACCTGTAAGCCAGTTTGCATAATCTTTCTATAGTATTCTAAGCAGAATCTGGGTTTACTTTGCCTTTTTTTTTTTTCTTTCAGTCCCCATATTTATCAGCTTCTTGATTCAGAACTAAAGTTGTTACTGTAAAGAATTTGTCTTGTATTTTTATTTGTATGTATATATATTTTGAAAGGAGTAATATTGGCATCAATTATTTCCTTTTGGCATCCTTTCATAAGTGAGAGCGTCGTAGCTCCCAGATGAAAGAAAGTGAGATCAACAAGATCCAGAAAATGTCTCGCTCTATAATTATCACTGATGGTAAATGCAGAGTCAGCACAGTTGAGATCATATCAGTTTGAGAGCATATGTGTATGTGGTATTTGACATAATACACTTTGAACCAAAAGAGTGCTACAGATCTTGGTTTTCAACTAGTGGGACAGTCCCAGAAATGAAAGTAAGTCTACGCTGCGGTCTTATTTTTCTGCTAGTGGAAGAGTCCATGAAATTTTTTGGCACAGACACACTTATGGAATCCTCTGTCACTCCAGATAAGATTCTGGCCAGAACTGTGCACTTCAATTATTTGAATTTCTTTTGGTTTTTATCTATTTAAATGTGAGGATTTCTTGCTAAGAGTAGTCCAAAAGAGCCTGGACAACTCACAAACATGATTAATGCATACTTTTTTTCTGAAAAACGTTGACACATGTATCTATGAAGAACATGAAATGGCTGACCCTAGGTGTTCTCATGGAAGCTTCCTTTTGATTTCACCCACATGTGCTGCAGCTGTTTTCCAGTTTAAGAAACCTTAGAAATATGGCCCCAAGATCTCTAGGCAAGTGGTCTGTAGGTGAGAAAAGCTCTATTTAAGTATCAGGGGGTTTAGTCAGCTGAAGATTACGTAATATATCATTTTTAAAGGACATAAAATAGTTACACTTTTTATCATTATCCCCCTGGATATCAGTGTTCTTGCAATATCTCTTTGAGCACTGGTGGTACAGGAAAGCTGAATGCTAACATCTGTTGTCCATATCTCACCAATCTGTGTCAGCATTTTAGCTAATTTCTTACAGCAATAAAGGTAGTTGAGGCAATCAGTATAAGTAAGCCTGCATGATAATCAGAGTTGGTACCTATTCCATGCAGCAAAATCTAGGTATTTTTTGGCCTTTGAGTATTATGAATCAGAGGATCAAAAGATGTGGGTTTCAGGACATTAATGCATTGTGTTCAGTATCATATAGATTTAATAGTAATGAAGCATTTCAACATGATGCAAAAACATGGGTAGCAAGGCAGGAAACACGCTTCTGCACCCTGGCAGCATGACTCCGCTAAACAGAAGTTCTAGGAGCAGCTGTACAGAAACTGACATCTACAGAGGCATTTCCATGGCTCTGCTACATTTCCCAGTGCTTCACATTGCAGAGGACTGACTGGCAGGGGATATCTGACTCAAATGTATGCTCCGACCTACAGTGCAGTTTTGTCTCTAATTTCTAATGTTTTTCAGAAAACAGCACACTTGCATACTTGGTGTAGAGGCACATGTCTAATTGGCAGCTTCAGTCAGGAAGGCCAGAGATTTAACTGGAATTAATGAATCAAAAAGTTGCCATTTCTTTCCAGTTCAGGAGCAGAACCCCTGAGATGCCCTGTATTTCACCTATCCTAGCAAATTGGTATTAGGAAACTGAGGCTTTGTCTGCACAGATTTGGCTGGGGTTAACAGTTCAGGTTTTTTTCTGTGTGCTGTGTAGCTATATTCACACAGGCTGCACGTCAGCTGACAATCCTGACGGTATATGGCTGGTTCTACACACAACCAGCTCTTTGCCAGACATCTGCCACAATTTATCTGCAAGCAGTATAATCCCCTGCCCTCACTCTAAGTAGTAAATCAAGCATGAGCTATATTTTTACTTCCTCAACAATAAAACATACTGTATTTCTTCCTCTTTTTATTCTCAAAAGAGGAATGTAATCAGTGTCATTAAAAGTAAGGATAATTTAACCAGAAATAGCATTTGGCTGATAAGTGTCTGCTGCTTCCAAAAAACTAGGGAGCTGTACCTCTGAATTGTATAAACTGCTGGATGGTGATGTCACTTAGCTGTGTAATGGGTTACAGATGTTCACTGAGCTTGCAGTGCTGCTGGAGACAGAAGGTGGGAGCACACCGGAAATACTGAACATCAGAGGAAAATGTCAGACTTCTGCAGACCCAAACTGATTTTTCTTACCTTGCATTCTAACATTTAAGGGAATTACAGCTTTGATGTTATTGGTGATTTATAATTTCAGTACAGCAGCTAATGCAAACCACCACATTGAAAAGGACAGCAAGTGAATGTGTGTGTAATGGAAAAGAACAAGAGGAATTTTTCTTAAACAGAAAATTCAGCACAAACATTTGACCGAGGCAGTCTAAATACTTCCATCATTTAGAATAACTAGGTTTTTGTTTCATACTCATATTTACTAAAAAGACTTGCAATATTTTTTTACAGGATGTTGAATCTGGTTCTGAAAGTGGAGTGGATGTTACTTCAGTAAGTCACACGCAAACAAACTTGTCTTCTAACATCCATGCTCCTGACCTAGCATCTCCCTGTTCGGTAACTAGCTCTGGAGCTAAACCAAAGGTTGGGGTGAGTACAAAGATTATGTTTTAACTTTACTTATGATATCAGGTTGGAAGTGAAATATTTTATACTGTTCATTACATGGATTGTACCACAGAATGTATGTGACACTGGAAATAATAAAAATACTAATAATGCAGGTTGTCTCAAGGTGCCATTTGAGTGGCAATTCTAGAAGTATCACATTTAGAAGCACACTATTATCAGCTGATGATTATAATAAGCTGAGGATTTCTGTAAGAAAATCATCAAATCACAGAATCATTTTTGTTGGAACAGACCTTCAACATCATCAGGTCCAACCATTAACACAGCACTGCCAGGTCACCACCAAGACACATCCTTCAGCACCAGAGGAGCTATTCCATTATCCTTGGGAAGATAAGGTTTCCTTAGTGGTGTCACTTGGTATATTTTCTAAATCTCAGGGAGGATGAAGCCAGAGAAAAGATGGTTGATCATGTCACCTGATTTATGATGCCCAAACCCAATTACCTTAGTCCTCTTCAGAGGCTAATCTGTTGTGTTCTCCAAGCAGAGGTATTACCCTACTGAAGTGAGAATGCAATTCTAAGGTCAGTTTTGGCAAGTGGTTTCACACACTGAGGATTAGAGGGAAGCCTCCCAGCGGTTGAACCATTTCCTACAAATGCCAGTGCATGCTTGGTGGTGAGAAGAGGGCAAATGTCAAGAGTTCAGATGTGGTGAGAAACCTCCTTCTGTATTCATTCATAGACACATATACCTATCATCAGCATGGTCCTTTCTCTTGCAGTTGTCCATCTACTTAAAACTCCTTCCTTATAATGCTTCAGCCATCAACATGTGCAGGGAAGTTTGTATGTCCTAGAAACGCCTGACACACTATCTGTTCCCTGTTGTACTTGCTGTTTCCACTCCCCCAAGAAGGACAGAAAGTTTTAACATAACTCCTGCTCCAGTTGTTCACAAATTCTGCAGTAACCAGACCAGCAGAAAATCTGGGATTAAATATTAAAATATAAAGTGTGGTTAACATAAATATATATGTTTATAACAAGCTTATAAAAAGTAAAATACAGGCCAACTGTCATTTATTGCATTGCAATAATAGCAAGTCAACTAATAGCTTGGATTGAGACAGTAACAAAAGTTCTAATAAACATTTACATTTAGGATTCTTCACTTGTACAAAAATAAATTCACTTGTAATTTTTCATCAGTGCATAACTATAGCAAATAGAGAGCTCTGCACTCTGTCATTGCGCACTATGCAGAACAAATTCTCAAATAACTACATATGCTATGCTAGAAGGTGATAGCCCATTTTACCAGATCCTGAGAAAAGAGCAGACACTCTCTAAGGTATTAAATATTGATTTTAAATTTAGCTTCTTTTACTAATATTTGGGGAACTCTTAACACTTGACTTTGTGGGTCACTTCCTTTGGAGCTTGACGTTGTGTGTTAATTCACCTTCAATAAGTGTTTTATTTGATTTTTACTATGATAGATATATCATGCTGAACATATCTGTGCATGTTGCCTTATTATATGTTTTTAATGTCTGATTTTGGAGATTTTTTTTAACTTTGTAGAGTAACTGTGAATGTCTAAAAAATCTCTGCTGATGTGCTGATTGTAGGGATACAATACAGAATCCCCTTTTTTAATTTTTTGTGAAGGTAAATTTTCTCTTTTCTAAAGTTTTCTAAAGTTTTGCAGGCTGCAACTGGCCACACTCTAGTGGGATTTGGGGATAGACCCTTTCTAGTGTGTTCAGACAAAGACCATATTTTCATTTTTATCATAGTAGGTATTATAAGTATAAACTGTGGATCATTTTCACTTGAGTGTAGATTATCTGCAAACCGGGAAATCTAAGATCATCTCAGGTTTTTTTAATTCTTTCTGGCTTTAGGCTTTCAGATTGTTTTGACTGTGCACCCTTCTGATCCACAGAATGCTAATGTGTACTGTGGCTTCAACTGTTCAAAACTTCAGCTGCCTCTCTGCCTGCAGTCAAACTTAATTTGAAAGCATATGTTTTCTTGGAACATGCTAGGAGAACAAAGCCTTCACTCTTAACGCTTGTGCATCTCTGTTCCTCTGGTCTGCATGGCTAGATAGTCTGCTGCTAGGTGCTTGACTACAAACCCATACCAGTAGGAAAGAAGTTCCTCCATTCTTGTCACGTTTGGCTTTGGGTTCTGTTCAGGATGAATTTTATATTGAATGGCATATCCTTGAAACACTGCCCAGAACAGACATCAGGGATGTCCCTGTACAGATGATTTCCATGTAGAGATCTCCAGTGAATTTTTAAATTTTTTTTAACTAGCTGGTGTAGGCATAAGCTTATTCTGTACTGGAAACTCAGCAAGCTACTTTTTAATGGTAAAGGACTCTTTCAAAGATGTTACTTCTTTTGTAATGTTTGCAACTGTGGATGATTCCAGATGCTTATTCTCCAAGGACAACTTATTTTGTTGTGTTTATCAATAATCTGTAAATAGGAGTACAAATGCAGTTAGTTACATTATGGAATGATATGCAATGTTTGTAAGCAATCTACAGCAAACTGTTGACTGCACCAAAATTAGACTGTACAATTAAAACATGACATCATGTGCAGACTAGGGGGATGGGAATAATAAGACAAGGAGATAGGGGTTCAAATCTAATGCTTGATAAAGAACTTGTAAAAGATATTAACTGCATAAGAACTTATCTTACAGATAGGAAACTTGTGTATAGACAAACTATGACCATTCAAGTTAATTCAGCTTTACATGGATTTAAAAGAAAACTTTCTAATGATGTCACAGTATCCATAAGCAGAATTTGACTTGATGATCCTAGTGGAAGTGATTCATTCATTGGTTTATGTAGAATTTCTATAGAAAGGTTTTTCCAAGGTTCTGCAAGATGCAGCAGGAAAGCCTTTGATATGCAGATGTATATGGTATTTTGGGCTTATGAGAAGTATACAGCTGAATAACCTTCATCTTAAATTTAGTGTGTGACCATCATATTTCCTGGTCAGGGTAAAAGAGCTTAATGTGACCAACGAAGTGTCTTGTCCACAGTGTAACAGCTGATTCTCAGTGTACATGTTTGGCAAGGTGTATAAATGGGCTGTCCTTGTGACATAAGGTTTCGTATGATTGAATTCACATTTCCCAAGTAATTTAGGGTTGGATAGTAAGAAATTATTTTGAAATCTTTATATTAGTTATATATAACAAAGAATGTTCATGCTTCTATAACTGGTACATCTCTATTCTGTGATTTTATTCATCAGTCTCCAAAATATATGATGATCTTTGAATATCAACATTTGAGGATGTACACTTTGCAAACATTAATCACATGAGAGTTGAAATCATCTTAAAAAGGTATGAAATCAGCAGGCTTTTGCCTCAGTGGTCATGAGACACACCAGAAAATGTGTGTCCGGTCTGTGTTTGGAGAGCATGGAATGTAAATATCCTACATGTTGTTACCTTCTACAAACTAATGCTACACATCTGGGCACTTATAACATTGTTCAACAATGAAGTCCAGATAGGATTTATTTTTAAATTTGAATTGATTATTATGAAACAAATATATGGCTACACAATTTAAAATGTTATTTTAATAACAAAAAGAAAGTTACAATAGCCTTCTTCAGTGCCTAGTTAAAAGCTAACTAGCTGAGGAAAGCTTGAATCAATTATCATTATCCTTTTTATTTTATTTTTTTCCTTAAATATCAAGATTTGGCTAAAGGACAATAGCAACTAAGGCCTAAAAGTTGTGGCCAAATTTTTGTCCTTGAACATCTGCTCTGCCTATCTATTTTCTGTTCAGATATAAAAAAAACAGCAGTGATTATTTTCTACTGCTTTTCTTGGCAGTCCTATCCCTCTTGCTTCAACAGTATGCAACTTAGCTTTAATCATACTGTGTAAAAGTAATTGGAAATCTATTATCAACATAATAGTTGGTATTGGAGAATATTGTTTTTCAGATTAGCTCCAATGATTCTGTATAAAATGCATTCATTTCTCAAAGCGATATTTAAGTGCCAGTTATCTCTACAAGTACAAAGTCACCTAGTCCAGCTGTGCACTGGAATGGAATTCAGGTGCAGCTACTGATTTTAGTGAAGGCATTTCAGCTAGGCTTTCAGCCTTGTCACCTTCTGGGAGGAGCCTTCACCAGCACCTTGGGATTCACAGATGCTATCCATCTGCCTCCTGAAATATTAGCATTCTCTCTGTTTTCCCATTCATTCAGAAGCAGATCTCCTCCCCCTGACACATCTAGTTTAAAGCTCTGCTGATGAGTCCAGCCAGCTTGCTCCCCAGAACATTCTTACCCCACCTGGTCAGATGCATCTCATCTCTTATTAACATGCCTCTCAAAGGTACATCCGAGATTGTGGTACTAGAAGCCCTAAGCATGTCACCAGCCATGCAGGCACTCATTCACCCAAGCAATTTGACTCCTTCTCCTTGGATCCCAGCCTCCTACAGGGAGGAGAGAGGAGAACACTGTTTGTGCTCCCAGTCCTCTCAACATCTTTCCAAGGGATATGAGGTCCCTTTTAAACTTGTGAAATCTCATCGCAGCCTCATTTGATCTTATATAGACTAGGAGTGGATGATAATCATCCAGTTTAACCAGGTTTGGCAGTTTTTTCACAATGTCATGAATGTGGGACCCTGGCAGTCTACAAACCTCTCTAGAGAGGTTGTCTGGGCAACAAATGGTGCCTCAGTGCCTCTCAGGGAGAAGTCTCCAATTAGTAACACCTTCCTGGGGTTTTTTTGTAGCACTGGTCTTAATATGGTTGGTCTGTTTTTTAGGTCTTGCACAAATGCCTTTCTCTTGGGCCTGGCTATTTGAAGAACACCTATTGCTTTCCAGCCCCAAAATGTCATATCTGTTATGCAGAGGCACATCAGTAATGTGAGGGAGATGACTCTTCCTGTTCCAAGCAGAGACAAGAGTTGCGTCTAGTGGTTAGGATTCAGTGCTCTCACCACTGGGACCTGGGTTCAAATCCCGGTCAGGGAAGCTTTGTTGTGACCTAGTCTTAGGGAATCCTGCTCTGGCAGGGGGATTGGACTAGATGATCTTTCGAGGTCCCTTCCAACTCCTAACATTCTGTGATTCTGTGAAGAGTCCAGTCCTCCTTGTTATGTAATTCTACTTGACCAGTCGGATCAGGGTCTGGCACTGGGTCACCTTCACTTTGCAATGGTCCAATGAGGGGCTCCCACTCAGCTCATGCCAATGCATAACAGTATTCATCAATCTCACACTCAGATTCCCAAATGCTAAGTTTCCTGATGATGTCCTCACTCAACACAGTAAGCTGTTCACACACCTTGGCACAATTGCATCTGTGACACACACCTCTGTCTTGAGGGGAAATTCTGAGTTCTGGAATTCCCCACAATCGAGGGCCTGGGAAGCTCTTTCATTTATTAAGAGGTCTGTTCGGGTGCATGAATCAACCTGGGAAAGTTGTGGCCCCTCTCTCTGGATTTCAGCCTCAACCCAGCCATTGCATCATGTAGAAACCATTTTGGGCTCAACTTATCTCCCTGCCTGCACGAACTGACACACAAACTGATGTGCTCGTCCCCGTTTGCCCGCCCCTGTTTGCCACAGTCTGGGATGCTCATGCTGCTTAGAGCCCCTTAAAACCTCCTTGGTTATCCCGCTTCACCCCTTCCTCACCTTGATTGGGTGTCATGGACATCTGGGTCCAGACAGAGCTCAGGGCTGCTCAGGTGTCCCCAGGGTCAGGAACCCTCCTACACAGCCTGATCTAAAATTCACTCCCTAGTCTTACCTTGTTCTTGAGCTGTGCTCGCTCTGTGCTGCCGTTGCTGCCTTGTGGACTAGCTGTTTGTTTCAGTTTCACCGTATATTATTTAGATGATAGTTTTGCAAACTGTACATTTATGTGCACTAAAATTATTTAGCTTTTCATATATGCCTTTGGTTTACACATTTTTAATTTTCAACTGTTTAGTAAAGCCAAATAATTCTGTGAAGAATAATTAAGAGATTTGTAGATTAAGAAATAAAGCTCAAGTTTCTTGCTACTTTACTACACTGTTTTTTAACTCCTTAAAGAAGTTAAAATTTATGGTAAGTACAAGGAGACCTTGATTTCAGGCTAAAATATTCATAAAGAAAAGTTATCAGAGCAGCTGCATCATGTTTTGTAGTAAATTAAGTGAACTATGAAATGTCCATACACACAGAGAACCTGTCAATGAATTTGTGAAGACATTTTTCACAGTAGATCTTGCCACTTAAACAGTGATATATTTCAGTTGCTGAAACATACCTTTATTTTATGTTTGCATATTTATTTATTAAAGCTCTCATATCACTTTTCTAAATTTTGCTGATTTGTGGTTCCTTGAATTCTTATTTTACTCATTCAGGCAAAACAGGAAGTTATTTGGATCAGCCTAAAGGAAAAAGACTCTTACTATGCAAGTCATGGGGGGTTTTTTGTTTGTTTGTTTGCTTTTAATATAAGATGATAAAAGTCTTCTTAGGATCTGATTATTCTTATTAAGTTTGTATTGCCTTTCATATCTACGTGTAGGTGATTTAGAAGACAGGGTAAAAATTCATTATGAAACTAAATTTTAAGACAGTCACATTTTCATTTGAATTCTAAAAGCCTGTTATTTCTCTCTTAAAAAAAAAAAAAGTTGTTTTTCAACATGTAAATTACTATGAAGCTACATTTGCTAATTATGTAATAGATAACAGCATTATTGTAAGGCATTTCTTACATGAACCTCTGGATTGTTCCCCAAAGGAGCATGTGGTCTGGTTTAAGTATAACTTCCTACATTAACCCCAAGTATACTTTGTCAGGGATAGTTTCCTTTCTTTCTTTCTGTCCCTCAATATTAATTCCTGAGTGACCAAACTGTATGGAAACTCACAGTGCAGTAAAAGATTTGACATTTTATGTGGCTGCACTATGATTCAGAAAATATATGTATTTGGCTGTCCACTTTTATTTCCAAATGCGATCCCCACACAGTATTGGGAATCTAAATAAATACCCAGCTTGCAAAGTGCTAAGCATAAAGACCCCTGAGTCTTTCCCAGCTGTCAAGTTGTATGTCTACATTTGTCTCTTCTTGCAACTCGTTTATAGCAGCTATACTTATATAAAGTTTTTTCTCATGTCTTCCTCCCTTCTGTCCAGTTGCTGACACTGTATTCAACACTTTATCAGTCTGGCTATGCACGATAACCATTTTTTATAAACAGAAGCAAAAGTTTATGACTTCTTCAGCAGTAAGTAGAAACAGTACGGCTAACTGTGCTATTTCTAATGTAGAGTACTTTTTTTTTCACTGCATGCTGCCATCTGCTGCCTCGTTCTTGCAAGTGATGGGCCCTGGGCAGGGGACATCAAGCATTCAGAGTATAACAGGCATTTGTGTTGATTAGTACATTTCATAATTGAACATACTGACTTTTCATCTTAAGCAATAAAAAACCCCAAAAAACCAACCAAACAAAAGCCAAACAAAAGAAACAAACGAAAAACAAAAGGAAAATGGAAAAAGCTTTTCATCTTTTACAGATATGTTCTAAATATTTATAAGATATGATAGCGTAAAGGTTAATGTTTTCCTGTAGGAATGAAGTTTTAATAGAAATATAGTGGATTGGAGATACTTTTAGAAATGTTAAAATTTCAACATAGTCCTGAAAAGAATTGATTTTACAATAACAGAGGAAAAATTACACTCTTAATGGATATGTTTGTAAGATTTTGAGATTAATCCCCTGTAAGTTTCGTAGTAGGAATTCCTCATTTTCTATTCACACATGCAATAATTTATTTCTGCAGAAAGTTCTGGTATTCATAACAATCATGTCCCATTTGCAGTCACCTACATATTTACTGACATAACATAACATCACAACTTCATGTATATCCCCATAGGAAGCATGTGGCTTCAAGAGTATTAAATCTGTTATACCGGACTGCTGTGGTTGCATGCATGCTCTTGGCATGGTGCTTATTGCTTCAAATGGACCCAACTGGGAGCAAAAAAATACTGAATATTGCACAGCCTCCCTGGAAGAGAGTCTCTGGGGGTTTTTTTGCAAAATCCACAGTGTTTTCCAATTTTCTCATTTTATTTGAGTCTCCTCTGTTAGAGAATAGGAAACTACCTCTCTGTAAGAAAAATGCACAGAAAGATAATAATCATACCTGAAATTGCTAATATTCAAGTGGTGCAGTAGAAAAGTGAGAGTAAGGGTGTATTCATATTTAAAGGTATTAAGCTTGAATGTGTTACAGTCTAATTTGCTATGGTTATGTCTGACTATAATTTAATGGGCTAGGAAGTCAAAATTCTTCAAGACCAGCTCAGACCAGTGAATACATTTTGCATCTTATCTGCATGAGAAGAAAACAGCTGAGAGAATTATCATTTCTAGTCATTTCAGGGAATGTTAATGTAGTAGGGAATCTAAAAACTGCTATCCAGGCTCTCTGGCATCCTGTTTGCATCTGGACCTGAGCAACAGATGATTCCCAAACCCCTCAAAAAGTGAGGCAGCTCATGCTTTGCACTACTGTTTCTTCACTGCAGGTCAGACTTAGTGACATTTGGAATCAAGTCAGTTATGTCCTTGCCCATAAGTGTTGTTTTTATTAGTACTGCTGTTATCTATGTTTGAGAAATGGAAAGTGAAATCTGTGACTGGAGGAATGTTATTATTTTGCTCTCTGGACCAGTATCCTTCTATGTAGCTTAAACTTAAATACTCAAGGCTCAATAGCTTAATTATCACAAGCAGATGCAGAGGTTCTTTAAGAACAAATCATATGAACATCAGTCATACAAAGTCATACAACTTAAAATTTCAGCCTCCATTTAGTTTGTTTCTTTAAACCTCATTCTGCAATCAGCTAAACACATTTTCTCACAAGAGTAAACCTGTTTAAATGAACTAGACTGCATGTCAGAAGTGTCACATGCATGGTTAGATGGGTATGTTTTTTGCAGAATTAAGGTCTTGTGTCACAGCTAAAAGGTTTACTGATCAGAATGAATTACCACAAGGACATGGAATATTCTTCTCAATGTCTTGTGTCTGGTATCTTAAAAAGTACCTACAGAAAAGTTAGAATAGACCTTTCCTGAACATCAGGAATCTTCCCTCATGTCTGTGACAACTATATTGGAGGACTTGATAATAAATGAGAGTTATACATTCTCTGGTTCCAAACAAATGTGTGATGTTAAGAGAATTGCTAGTGCCCCATCTTATGAAAGTCAAGAAAGTCAGTTCCATGTGTCAGTTATTTGACTGAAACATTGTACCAGTAAGATAACATTGTGACTTCAGTCCTGGCAAGCACCATGGTCTAAAAAAAATGTGTCAGGTTTTTGCATAAAAAAGATGGTAGCCTGAATTTCAGACAAAAAGATGTCTAGAATACAGGAATATTGTGAGAGCTGGAATGTGAAATAAAAAAGCTCAGGCTGATACCCTATATTACTATGAAGCTCAGGGGCAAAAAAAGACATTTTCTGTTTAGTTTATGAATATGGAAGTTATGAAAAACCGCATAGGTATTAAAGAATTAATTTCTCAGAACATTTTGGGATTGCGGTGTCTTTATACACGTGCTCTAATCTACTGTAGATCTCAGGGAGAGGAAAATAGTCTCAACTGATCCAATACAACCATAGATGTGCTCTAAACCATAGATGACCATGGAAGCCCTTATGTTGCCTATTTCTCCTACATGGAAGCTATTTCTCTTGCACAGAGCTTTATCTTAATATAACTTGTCCTAGTAACACATGCCTTCTCTGTTTCATGCATGACAGAGCATTTTAGAGCAAGTAATAAATGCTGAATGTTACTAGAAACTCTGTTGAAAAAAAGTAATCTGAAATATTTTGTTGAAATTGTACTGAGATATATTTCATTAGCTCTAACAGCTGTACATCTCACCATTTCTAGAATTTTGTCCCTTTGTAAGGAATTAAGTGGAAGAAGTGGTGAGGGATAGATTTCAACACACACAGAAGGCTAACATAGGATTTTTAATGATGTAAGTTCTTCAAATAGTGTTGAAGAACATCCTAGTATGTTGAAATGAGCAGAATATATTCTACATAAAAGCCTTTAATAAACACCATGGAAATAGAAATAATCATAGATTTCTGACTGTTTCCATCCTGTTCAGTAAGAGATTTTGCCAACTGGAGATCTCAAAATCTCCAGAACAAAGGACAGAGGGTTTCAGAAAAGGTCAGTAGGTCTCCTTGCTGAAGAGTATGGAGGAGTGGAGAGAGCTGCTTGGAGACTTGCTGCAGAAAGCTAGGTTGCAGATTTTCTGGTAACTGGGCCTAAGGGGCTTTTTTGCTGTGAAAAAAAACCCTGAACTTTTTGCCAGTAGACAATAGGTGACAAAAGGCTGAAACTTTATTCAGTCCAAAAGTGTTGCACAAGACTTTCAGCTAGGATAAACTGTTGTTAGATGCTAAATTGTTGGTTAACTTGTAATTTTCCAAAAGCAACTTCAGTTTTGGTTTTGGATAGCTCTGTGAAGAAATCCATTGTTTCTCTATCAGACTTTGTGAGTGTTTATAACAATTTGCTAGGAATTAGATCACTGGGAAAGCAGCAGTCAAACTAAATAGCACAGGCAGAAAATCATCTTATGACTGAGAGCCACAAGACCCTTACTTTATCCATCAGCAATTCAAGAGAAGGGAAAGCTCAGAGCAGTTTGAAGATGGAGAAAATAGTATCATCTCAGGAGTTCAGCTGTAAGGTAATGCTGGTTTAGAGGTGCAGTTGTGGCCCAGGCAATACTGCTGTATTTCTCCTCCATTGTGTGACACTCATAAAAAGAGACAGTTCAGATCATGCAGCTGTCCCATGCTAATATTGTCATGCAAAGCAACTAAGATGCACTATGATTGCAAACATGGCAATCACATTTTAGCTACTTAAAAACTTCCAAGAAACCTCCTGCTTTCAGCGTGCACTGTGCTAATCTCCAAAGTGGTAACTATTAGTGACCATTTAAACTGATATTATAAAGGCTGTCCTGACAAGATTAGAAGTATTCTATTTTTAATAGTGTTACATTCTGTAAAACTGCTTTCAACTAATCTCCTAATATTCATATCCAAATGTTTGATGGGACTTTGGCCCATGTTGAGATGTTATGAAATTTAAATGGCTTTTGGCAGAATTGTGTGTATAAAAACAAGAGAGAGCAGAATGATTTTTAAATGATGCTTTACTTTACCTTAGCTAAATAGTAATATTTTAGCTGAGCTGAATCTTAAAGTGGTCTTTTTTCAGTTTTTTTTTATTCTGTTTGTTTTGGGTTTTTTCCCCTTGTTTTCTTTCTCGCTTTTTCTTTTCCCCCTCCTCTTTTTCTTCTACTTTCTTTGAGTTTTCCACCTTCTTGACTTTTATTCTGGATTTGCATCTTGCATTAAATTGAGGACAGTTAACACCAAATTATACCCATCCTGCTCCAAAGTACACTTTTTCTTCCCCATGGTCTGTGGCTGTCTTTCACTAGATCAGTCCCAGCACGATCACTGGCATGGTTGTGCAGCCACAACTTTGCTTATCCCTATAAATATTTGAATTACTTATCTTTCTGTGACTTGAACAACGTAGAAGAAATACCTGCATTTATAGCAAATACAGCTGTTTTCCAGCCCATGAGCTGAAGACCAGTACCTTTAGGGGACAAGTACATCACTCATAATTTTTGTTTATTCTGTCAGTCTCGGTAGTACTGAATTCCGCCTCTCTGAATCCATGTCTCCACTTGTAGCTGTGGTTATTTTAAGTGTGCTATCAGCTAAGTGATTTGGGGGGGATTTGTACTGTCTGAAATAATGTGCATTTAGCCAAACAGGGTATATGTAAAACCTCAGAAAAGAAAGAAAAGCTGCATTAAAGGGGAAAGAAACAATATAATATGTAAATATATCTTTTTAGTTAGAATTTCCTGTGTTTTATCTAAGAAAGAATTTTAAGCTTAAGTCCAAGACAAGTAAGGGAGCACAGAACAAGAGGATGAAAAGGAAGAATTTAAGTTAGAAAAGTAGAGACAACAGTTTAATCACTCTACCAGTAGATGGAGAGCACAGGAAAGTTGAAGCATGCTCATGAAGAAGGTATAAAATATCCTTGCATGAGCTTCTTGAAGGGGGTGAGATGGAAGAAGAAAAAAGCAAGGTGGGGCATGGGGAGGTGAAGAACAGACTCCAAAGTAGGAAGAAATCGGAAAAACTGGATTCTAAAAGGTAAAGAAGAAATGACAAGACCTAAATTATCAGCTTGGTCAGATTCTTTTGTTGGTAGTGTATAAAAGTCTAGATTATCTTCTCTCAAGCTTTGTACACAGCATTCTTTAATCCTGGAACATAGTTTGAAAACATGGCATGTATAGGTTGCATTATTGAAATGGAAGAAATCTATGTCTGCTGTTTTAAGCACTTTTTCAGACTCAGACATGCTGTGAGTGGCATCATGGAAAACTCTTTCTTCTTGTCCTTTACATATGTCTGTCTTGTAAGGAATTCTCTTGCTCCTGCACTCTCTTTCTCTGTCTCTTGCCCTCTCTGTCTCTCATTGTCTTCTTCGTCATCTGCACTTTCTTTCTCTTTTTTTCTTCCTTTATTTTCTCTCTTTCTGTCTTTTTTTCTTCTGGTGTTAACTCTGCTTAATACTTGAAAGAAAAAAAGTTGAAAGTTTGGGGGGTTTTAATGCACAAAATTCCTCTCAGTGAGACGTGCCACACATTCTGATCTCTCCCCTTCAGGCTGTTACACGCTATTAAATATGGGTTTGGAAATGACACGTGTCTGGAAATGCAGAAATTGAACAGCCTTCCACTTTCTGCACGGCACTATACAATAAGGGTGTTGTAAATTCTTAATTGAGTGGCATGGGCTTCTAGTTTGTTGGGCTTTCTATAAATAGAAACTATACATTCCACTATGTTGCCACTTTTTATTTTCTAAAGTATCTTGAACCTTTCTGTGATCTAACATAGAGTTTAGTGAAGTGTTTAGTTTGTCTGGTTTTATTCCCTAAAACATAGCTTTTGTTCTGAATTTCTTTTTCTATTTACCTTCTCTTACCAAACCATCTTTATGATGGTTTTGTACTATCCCCATTTTAAAAGAGAAGTTGAATCTAAACAACCTATAATGGTCCTTGTGGTATTCCCTGTATTCTACAACCCAATAAATACTGAAATATTATTATGCTTGAATAATACTTTACCCTTCAAGTATAGATGAATTGTTCATCTATTGCCATGCAGAATACTGAAAGGCAAAGAGGGTACTGCTCAAGATGGAAATCAGAGAGACCCTTCAGTCTTCCAAAATCTTTCTGAAGTTTTAGGCTCCCTCTCTGAAGAGGCAACATTATCTGTATGTGAATGGCACTACACTGGGAAATTCATTCTTCCATAGCAGTTTGTTTGGTAAACAACCCCCACACACAAGAGGCAGCCAGTGAAGAATCACAGGTCATTGAGGCTTAAGACTGCAATGTGAAAACATAGGGTGTAATTTCAGAGAAGGGAGAAGAGTAGACAATGGAATTATTCTCTCCATAGTCCATAATCCTGAAGAATCCTGGCACCCTCTTTACAGAGTTGTAACTCTTAGTCCAGCATATTTCACGTTGTAGTAGTGTAGTATAGACTTGGGAGTGCTCCATACAGCTGACAAGTATTGATGAGGAACTGTGAGATTAGATAAATGCAGGATTAAATACACTGTCTCTTTAAATGTGATGAGTTTCAAAGCACCTCAAATGATTGGCCAAGATACATATCCTTGAAAGCCTGAAGTAACTTTAGGATAACACTATTTAAAAGTCAACATTTACTGCAATGGCAGGTTTATATAGAAAAAGTGAAACTAAGTATAAACCTTTGAGCCAAACAGGAGCAATGAGTTTATTTTCACAATAAACTCACATGGTTAATATGTTGAAAGAACAAAAGTTCAGCAATTCAGTATCTAATTGGAGGATTAGTGCAGTGATAAACATAAGGTAGCTAGCAAAAACATGACAGAGAATAATACAGACAATTTTATATGCAGCTCTTAAACTGTTAAAACTGAATTATGTTGGCTCCTTGTGGAGCTTTGCTACACAGTCACGTGTAATTCTTCTAATACTTCTGTTACTGCTTTGCCAGTACAAAAACAGTTCAAGAAAGATCCAGTTATGCTGTTGCCAGTGCTAAGTGGTGTTTCAACATGCTTAAGAATTTCAGTGTTTTGAGACCTCTGTATTCTTATGAGAGGAAAAAAAATCATTAACACTTCTCAAGTTGTTTAGAACAGCCTATGAATAATCTCTTTAAAATGCATAAATTGTAAGAAGAGAAAATCAGAGCACATAGGCTTCATGTTAAGAAGAGAGAGATTTAAGGTTTATTTTTTGAAATTCAGAGATTCTCGGTGCCTAGAAGCCAGTCTGCACTTAAGGTGGATGTGTAATTGTCCAATTTGTTTTCTTATTGAGCCAACAATTAATGATTTCTGAAAACTACTAGAAAGAATGATTTATATTTTTTAAACCACTCTGATGTTTAAAGACAGAAGATGACAGCTGCTGAGCTGAACAAATGCAAAGGACCTACATGCCACTGAACACTATGAATTGCTCTGCAGGGCTAATATGATTTCCAGGAAGGGAAACCCTGTTGCTGCATCTACTTGTGTTATCTCTGTAGCTGAACTGTTTTCACTAACTTTTATGCTTCTGGATTACTTTGAGAATGTCTTGGTAATGTCATACCTATGTATTCTGTCATCTGACTGTAGACACTGAACACCTTACCCTAAGTGCTCTTCCAAAGCTCCTTGATAGAAAGAGAAATTCTCAAGGTATGGTCCCAGCTAAGGATGTAGGAAGGCAGAATAACAAAATTCTTTCTACTATTATTTTATTATTTAGTCCTGGTTGCTTAGAAGAAAGGTAGGGAGAATGGATGTCAAAATACACTCTACAAATAGGAACTACCTTCTTGTAGATAAGGGTTCAGAAGAAGCACAAGGACTATTTAGCTGAATCTAATTAGGTTTACATCTCAAAGTAGGCTGCAAGATGTCACAAATCTCATTAAATATTTTAAATTTTCTCATTTGAAAAGAGTTGCCTCTTTCAAAGAAATATACACGAGCTTAGTATTTTAATACTTCTACAGCATTTTTATTTGCATATCTACCTATGATTACCTGTCACTGAAGACCTTTATTTCTTTTAGTATTCCATTCCAGCACAGAGGCCACCTCATTGCCCGAAAAAAGGAGTCCATGGAGTATTATGTTCTCCTCCTTGTACTTTTAACGAGAAAGAACTTATTGTTTCTGCCAAAGGCCTAAATTCTGCCCTGAAAGCAAAATTCACAGTAAAAATTTTCAGAAGTCTAATTGACTTTACATTAAAAGCCCTCTTTTGTAGCCAACTTGGACATTTGGGAGCCAATGTGGTTAGACTTTTCCTCTTTTTCTTTTCATGTTCTAAAAGAGCAAAGTAAGTTTTCTGAAGTAGTTCTTTCCTTTGTCCATATGAAAACAAGACACAGACTAGATTCAAAGCAGAGTTTCCTCAATTACAGGCTGAAGTTTGTGCAGAGACAGAACATAGGTTGTTTTTCCAAGCATAGTGCTACCCGTGCCCCACATGATACTTATACAGATATTTTGTTTCCTTTTTTTTTCTTTTTGGGATCCTTTGACACACCTATTGGAAAATGTTTAGCTGATAGATGAGATTGCTTGCCAAAGGAATTTTGAAGAGTGAGAATATTTGAAGAGTGAGACCTTGAGTCACTGAGACAGAGCCGATCTGTCTTGTAACTTTATTCAGAATTTCACAATCCTTGCTAAACTGCAAGATAAGGGCCAAAGGCAACAAACCAGCAGGAGCTTACTCAGAATGTGCCAAAGTTCATAGAACGGTTGCTTCAGGCTGAAGTTTGTTGACCCTTAATCACTCAGGGTCATCAATGGTTCTGCTGCAGGGCCCTGCAGAACGTGAGCCCGGTCAGATCTCTGCTGTCCAGACTACTGGTAGGGCAGAGTGAAAGGTGGGATACAGAAATTCCAAGGCAGCATTACATGGGTTTCTGACTGTCAGCGTGCTCTTTTGGACTACCAACCTTGTGTAACTCATGTGTTCTCTAATTCTAAACTTCCTTAATCTCTTGTAAATGGTGTAGATGGAGTTAATCACAGAACAGGCAAAAGTTAGCATACCTTTTATTCTTTCAGTACTGTGTTTTGTCATTGATTGATATTACTGTAAGCACATCCTTACAGTTTAAGTTTAAAATAATTTTTTTTTTAAGTCACAGTGATAAAAATGCCCTTTCCCTGCTAAGTCTCTTTCAACTACTAGTACTACCTTTAATGACCGAGTTGCAATGAACATACTAGACTACTGCAAAGTAACTGTGTGGAAGATTGCAGGGAAATAAATGGCATTTCAGACCCTAATCTTGCAACAAATTCAGGACATAAGCATGCACTGACAAAACCGTGCTTCAGTCTTGTGGTCTGTGACTTGTACAGACTAGTAGCCACTAAGAAATATTAATTCATTTAACTATGATGCCACTCACAGTATAATAATATCTTTAATGAATACTTTTATGGGCTTTATCATATATTTTCATATCTCAGAAATTTTTACATAATTAATCTTCATCACAATGATAGAACTTTAGAAAATATTCCATTCCTACCATCTAGAGGCATTTGAGTATAAGCCATCCATATGAAATACATGCAATAAAAATATTTTTGAATATTTTTCCACTGTCTTCAAAAGCTCCAGAATTATCAATGTTTCTTGTAATCCTCTTATATATGAAAGAGGCAAAAGAGAGAGGAGGCATAAGGTCACATTGGCCTTTGGAGCAGCTGTGTGCCACATGGGCTAAGTGTTTGGGAATCTTTAGAATTGGATGATCCTCTTTGAGAGGAAACTGGAAGTGCAGAAAACAAAAGGATAATGACAGTGATTTACTTCAAATGAAAAGATGAAACAGTTCCTCACACTTTTCCTCATAAGGACCCTCTCCACATCAGTAAAGTTATCTCATTGATTGTTCCAAGTGCTTTCTGTAATGTACATTTTTGCTGGGGTAGCTGGAAATTTTTGTATCAGTCAAGATCCACAAGTTCCCAAACTACTTAAAACATTATTTATATGACATAAATGATCATTTTCCTTGTATTCCCACAGTAGTTTGCATGAGAATTCTTGCTTTGTACTGGTTACATTCCTTCTAGTGTATGGGTAATTCTTCTGCCCTGTTTGTACAGGATCTTGCACAATAAGGTTCTGGTCCAAGTCTGTGGCTTTTGAGTGCTTCAATAGTACAAATAGTGTTGTCATCACTTAAAAATAGGTTTGTGAAGTTTAAGCATGTTTGATCTTGATAAAAATGAAAGCATGAATACTAGCAGGCTATCAATATCACCATTATTCTTATTTTTAAATTGCTGCAAGTATACTGTTTAATTCCAGTAACAATCTTACTACAAGAAGTTTCCAGTCTAAAGACCAAGGTAAGGCAATGCTAGGAGACAGACACAAAAAAATATGGAGGTTTTTAGTGAGTAAAACATATTCTAAAACATTTTCTCATTATCATTTATTTGAATAACAATGGGCTAGGGACAACCTTCGACACAGGAAGGGGTGTTTATAAGTCTTTATGGAAATAATAGTTCAGAGAAATATGAATGATTGACAGTACCTAGTAAACTGGGATTGATTGAAAATTGTTTCTAAACTAATGAAGAAAGGCATGAATAAACCAGTGGTTAAGGCATCTATAAGCATGTTATAATCCAGGAAAGATGACATACTAGGAGAAAAAAAACAAATCAGCACAATCAAAATCTCTATCAGAGACAAGATCAGAAGTAGAAAGCAAAAGAATAGAAATGAAGATACTGATTTGGACAGTGTTAGGCAAGATGACAAATAATTTCCATCTGAAATTGGTGAGTGTTGACTATCCCTACAAGTGAAGATGAAGACAGTTTCAGACAGCAAATACAATGAGTATTTGTATTCTGAAACATGGAAATTGCATAGTAAAAGTATCATTCTAGGAACAGAGATGAAACATAAATATGAGAGTGTAAATGAAAAATTGAGTAGGAATTTCAAATACAAGACTACTTTTACTAATACAAACTGAACTCAGGACTTTTAGTAAAATAAAATAAAGTCTGCATGTATCTTTGTCTAGTTGATTTTTCTTTTTAAAGATTCTCTCCCTCATATCTGTTAAAGAGTAGGGGTTTATCATTAATCTGTGTGAATAAATAAAACTTTTATCTTCTTTGAAAACCACACATCATTGTCATCTACTAGTAGATAATCTTTATGTTTTAATGGGAAAAGAAACCCACAAAAACTGGCATATTTTTTTTGTTCCCTGCTGTCCTGGGGTTTTGGCAGTATTATTAGTCAACTCTACCCCAAAAACACCATCAGTATCACCTTCCAAAATAAGAAATGGGCTCAGTTCTTCCAACCAGTAATTCACCATGCAGTGTGAATCCACACAGAATATGGAACTTGTTCCATAATATGCATGGGAAATACTTTCCTTATTCCCATTGAGTTCTGTGTGGCTGTCTGAAGTTCCCACAGAAGCTGTATGAGCTATTAAATGTCTCCTTATTTTTTCCCTCAAGTTCTAGTTGCTCAGCTCTTCAAACTAGTAATTATAATGTTACTATGTTTTTGTTTCATGGGCTGTGTATGTGCATGTAGGAAGTTCCCACTATTAAAGCATCAGTGCAGGTCAGCTGTAAAGTTCAGCAGTGAGAGCTCTGGTGTTTACTAAGCATTTCTATTTCCATCACTGTGTCAAACAGAACTGCTCCTGCTGTCAGATTCCTGATACTCTGTAACTGACTCTCACACAGCCAAGCAAGTATTGTCCTAAATAGTGCTGTTGTCCTTTCATTAAAAGGAAGTACATGAGGAAAATTATACCAGTTCTGCTTGTACCACTTCCAAGTCTTAGACCAATTAGCTGTTGATTAAAACTGTATTGATCCCACTGTGCTAAAGAGCTATGTTCTTCACCTACAGGATGAATTCACCCAAATGAGAGACTAGAGTATTTCATTCTACTATTCCTACTTTACTATTTCATTTTGAAGTAAAGTAATTTTAAAATATATTGGTAATTTCATTTATAGTTAATAGGCAAGTTGTTAATCACAAAGTCTGTATAACACATAAGAAAAAATTCCATTTCATAAGATCTGAAATTACTCTGGGAAAACTCTTCAAAAGTTACCATGCTGAGTCAAAAACAAATCAGTTTGTTACCATAAGGTGTGTCATGTTAGAAGGCATTTTAAACAAAACTTCAAGATTTTTAACATGGCTTTTCTTAACTGAATGCTACAGGATAACTCAAAAGTCTTATCCCCTTCTAATCTACTCTTATTACTTGGGGAGTACTAGAGGATAAATTTTTTTGACTCCTTTCTATAGTTGTCAGCAAGACATGGGCTTTGTCCACTGTTGGATTTGAGTTAGGTGACAGAAGGCTTTCTGAGGATTAGGCAGCTCAACAGTTCACCTCCTTCTCCCAGGAGATGCAGCATGGCACAGGCATGACATGATCCTTAATTGAAGGGGTACATTCAGTTGGTTCCCAGGTACCAACTCTTTCAAACTTTATTTCAGTAGCAGTTTGTAAAACTGGCTGGAGAAGTAAAGCACCTAATGAAGGGGAGATTGAATTGACCAAAGAAAGACTAAGTGATTTAGCGTTTGAAATCAGAAAAGATCAGGGAGAAAAATAGTCTGTAGTGATCTGTGACCCTACTGAGTGCTTCCCGTTGATTTCTCTTAAGTATAATTATAAAAATTTTTATTAAGTACTGTGTTAGGGGTTAATTTTGTCAGTTCAAGAGAAATGAATACTTTTATAGCATATCATATCTTCTGTTCCTGGTAAGTACTTAGGAATCAGCCCAAAAGGATAACGAGTGGTTTGATAACTGTATGTAGGAATGTGGAAAAAGATAGTTAAGAATTGATGGCTTTTAAGTCTTGCCAGCAAAGGCTACAGAATGCAATTAAAGTTCCACTTTGAGTAACATTCACTTTCATAGCAAAAGTTAGTTGTTATATGGCTTACTAGAAAAGGTTGCAGTTTGGAATCATTTTAAGTCTTTAAAACAAAACAGGTTGATTTTTAAGTAACAAGGTTGTCTCCATCCTTCCTGCTTGCCTTCAGAAGGGTGTGACACGGTTGCAGAGGTCTCTCTTGTTCCAGTAGTTCCGTGCACAATCATTTCTTTCCTAGATTACAAGAAGAGCAAGATTTGTCCCAAATCAGTGTGCCTGCAACTTTCTTGCTTTAGATTTTCAGCAAAGTAAGAACTAAAAAAACAGTTCTTGAAGATAAAGGATATATGCAAATGTACTTCACAGTAATGAAGTACTAAAGCAATCTCCTGTGGCATATTTTCCTTAGCCTCACTTTCCTAATAACTTATTTGTGGAATTTTCAGCATAGGACATAAAAAAAAGAAATCAGGAAACTTGCTGCAGTGTAGTTTTTCATACGCCAGGCTTCTTCCTGTGTATATAGAATTTTGGTTTTTCTCTAGAACTAGATAAATGGGTGCTTTTAGTGTCATTATTTCAGGGCTGCACCAGGTTACTGTGAGTCTGTTAGGAATATTCAGGTTTCATACAACATATACCAATCCAGAGACTCAATGCCAAATTACATGGTATTTTTGTGATGTTTATTAAGCTGAAAAAAGTGGATTATTTATTCCTGTTCAACTGTAGCTTTGAGGCTATGTGCACTTGTAAATGCTGTCGCATTCTCACAAACATAGATTGAGTTTGCTCAGACCACTTGGAAACCCATGAAATATTCTTACTGTTCCCTATGGCAGCACCATCTCCTTCTGCCTCCATTATTTGGGGTTTTGATGTCCATGGAAAGTATTTCAAGACGATCTGTCATATATCTGCAGCATCTGTAAGGGTATGCTTTAAGCCAACACCTTCCTCCTTCTCAGATTTCAAGTTTGAATTTATGCTTTTCTTGATGCCTTCACAAGAAATTCTTATACTTCGTAGTTCTATAAACCAAGCTCAGTACCTATAGCAGGAGCTATTTCAATCTTCCACAAGTTCCCTGTCTGTTAGCATCCCAATCCTTTGTTATTTTGGGGACCCCCTGAAATACCACTGGTTCAAATTTTCACAGAATTTCATATTTTCTTCAAACTGAGTTCAGAGCTGCCCTTCTGCATTCAGCAGTACTGGGTATTATTTTCTCACACATTTTGTCCTGCATCTAAAAGATGTGTCCTGATGCCATTAGGAGCTCAGAAAAGATGACTTCTGTTCTCATTCTAAAAACTCTAAGAGATAAGCTTGCTTTGCACAAGATACCCTAGCTGATGTCAGTTTTAATGGTTTGATGGTTTTGAATCATGTCAGTCCAGCCAACTTTCAACCTATCCAACTGTCTGCTCTTCCAGCTCATACTTTCTCAGCTTCCAAATGAGACTGCTTTGGGAGACAGCGTATAAAGTCTTACTAAACTTAAGGTATATTATATTCACTGCTCTACTGTACATGTAGCCAGCGATCACCTCTTTGAAGGCAATTCAGTTTGGCCAAAAATGATCTCCTCTGTTGTTCAGCGCTCCTGATTACGGTCCTGTCAGTCATTTATTTGGAAAGGGATTCCAAGGTGTGCTCCATGATCTTTCCCTGGACTGAGGGGAGCTTACAATCTTAGAGATCATTGCCATTTTGCCTCTTTCAAAGATGGGTGTAAGCCTCTATTCAGCCACAGAGGACACCCCACAATTGTTATGTTTTTTCTCTGATGTTAGTGGTCTGCAATCACATTAGCCATGACTTTCAGCGTGCCTGGGTAGACTTCACTTATCCTCACAGGCTGGAATACATCCAGCTTCTCCAAATAGTCCTTAGCCTGCTGGGCCCTCGCTTCTGGTTACTCCTGTTTCTAAACCACGTCAAGCCCAGATATCAGGGAGTAGGATTTGCCTATGAAAATCAAAGAAGAATAGCCTAGATTTTGACCAGATTAGAAGTAAAAAAATAATGGAGAAATGAAACATGAAAAAGGCAGATAGAAAAATCTTGATCTAATTTATCTGTAGGTTGGCTTATCTCTTTTTCTCACTCTCACTGGTACTAACTAGTAAAGGTTTCCTCATTTCAGCAGCTGCAAGGTAATGACTACCCTCCACTGTTACCACTACATTTATTCTTAAATCAAGATACAGGCAAATATAAAATAGACCTTTCATTCCATACTTCTGTCTTGAGAGACATAGAAGTGGTTGCAACTTGCTTCTTACATAGACTATTCCTTCCTCATTAAGTTCAGCATGAAAGCATTGAGTTTGGAAGGTCTGAAGTACATGGGTGGTCAAGGGTACTGCATTCTTCTATTCTTTTCAATGAAAAACAGGCGCTGGTGTAAGGATTGGTACAATGTTGTTGTCTTGTTTGTTGGTTAGGAGTTTTATTTTCACTAAGCCATAGTTCTGCTTATTTTGCTGCCAAGACACACAAAAAATATTTTTTTTAAGAAAGCCATCTACCCTTCCTGTGGCAACTCTGTAATTTAAATTTAAGATAAAACTAGGGACTAATGTGGGTGGATTTTGCATTTTTTATTTATTGTACTTATAATTCTTTTCACAAAATCTTTTTCATATGAAATACAGCTATTTAGTCAGAAATCTACTCTGCTGGTTTGCAGACTGTTCTTTCAAAAAAACCACCTCTTTTCACATGGTAACACAAGATTTGTGGCTTTCTGGAGTTCTTTGCACCATTTTTAATGGTCAGGAATATTTTTAAATGCTTGTGAAATATTAGTTCTAAGAGAGCTGAGTGTGAACATAATACTCAGTCAAAAGTGTTTTTGCAGAAAATGTTTCTTGCTTGTTGTAGTCCCTCTTAGCTAAAATATGGGATAATTCAAATTCTCCTCAGGGGAATGGTATAGGTATGAAAGCCAAGAGTGCACTTGGATTCTTGTGTGCTATTTCCCTCTGGAAAGTTTTGAAAGTTTAGAAACTGTGAACTACATTTTTGTAACATGCCACATAACATTTGAGAAATATGGAACAATTCAGAAGAAACTGTTAGGGCATGGTCCTGAGGAAATACAGAAAATGCCCAGCACCTCACAGAGTTGGAACCACTTATTACTCTCAGGATCTGCAGTGCATCTGTCTGCAGGCCTGAGTGAGATTTTCATGGGAACAGCGTGGGAACACAGGCATTGATGAGACAGACACTTCTTTCCTTAGTGCCTGCAGAAACCAAAAATAAAATTCAGAACAAATTAAATAAAATGATCCTGAAAAAAGACCAATTTTAGAACTTCTGGAAAAAGAAGGAGCTTAAAAGGACTGCCTTCATAGTAAATGTAGCAATTAGTAAAAGGTTTGTTATTAATCCTGACTTATAATAGTATATTTTATTATATTTTATGCATGTCTATATAGGCACACACAGAGCTGTGTCTTAAACAAGGAAATGGACACAGCATAGACAGGAAGATTGTATGTCAGGAGGCATAAAATGGAACCTTACTCCCTGGAGTAATTGGTAAAGTTTTTATTGACTCGTTGCATTGTGCCCCATAACAGTAACAATTTTGAATTTACATGAACTAGGAATATATCATATATAGAAAATAGTAATTTTTGGAAGTTATGCTAGATAAATTAATGGCAATATTGAATCTCTCCAACCTTTAAGTGTCCCATAAGTGTCATTTATAAAATAAAGGTTTTTCAGACAGAGTATATCTTTCACCAGCTGTGGTTAGCCATTGTTTGAATGGAAAGCTATTATCAGTTAGGATAAAAATTGCATATGATGTAGAGAGTTATGACTATTTTAACACTCACTGGTTCTAACAATCAAAATCTTAGAACTAAATGGACTAAAATATGGAACTTCTTACTGGAAAATATTTTTATATCAGAATGCAAGCTACAGAAACACAGCGCATGGTAGATGTTTTACAGTAAAAAAATAGCAATTGTAAGAAAAGTGTAAGTTTAAAAGTTAGGATTAATTTATTTGTTACATATCGATTTTGTAATATACTACACTATTATACCTAATGCATAGAAAAATCTATCACAGAACAACCACAGTGCTTTGCAGAATATTTGTCTAAGAACTCGAAAGGCCTTGAATATACTATTTAATGGTAAAGCATTGTTATTTACATATTTAAGATAGAAGAAATTGGTGTTTGTAATAGTAGTAAATGGCACAAATTTTGTCCAACTAGTATTCTTGTTCTTATACTAGACCATGACTATGCCCAATGGTTTTACTCTAAGAAAAGAAATAGCTAGCCTGTCATATTAACCATGCAACAAACTCATCTGAGCCTGCAGTATATATGGCTGAGCCTTCAGGTGGTGAATGGAACCCAGAATTCCCTGCAACCAATTACAAACCACACCCACTTTTCCTCCTAGGCTTCTCAAACATGAAGACAGCATGAATAAAACTTCACAGGTGTATGAGTACTTCTGTTGGTTTCTGGATTTTTATGAGATAAAAGATCCTAGCCTGACAGACAGTACCTGTGAATAAAATGGGATTACTGCACAGAGGTGGAAGACATGTAGTGTGTATGTGGTGTTTGCACTTGTGTCTGTCCATGGAGGTAAGTACTGTGAAATGTTAGCTCAGACATTATCAACTTAAGCAAAGCGTTACAAGACCCTAATGAAATGTGATAGGAATCCTGCTGTGGCAGGGGGGTTGGACTAGATGATCTTTCAAGGTCCCTTCCAGCTCCTAACATTCTGTGATTCTGTGAATTGGTTATATCACAGACCTGGAGTGCTGCTCTTACTGGTAATGCTTCGAGCTGAGGAAACAGCATGGCAGATGAAATATATATTTCTCTTGCTTGTTAACAGCACCAGAGGAATCAAGGTTTTGGTTATATGAACAAACTAAAACTGATATTCATGTTGACCAGAATTTAGATATTAAAGTAGAAACAGTTTTAGCTGGAGCTTTTTTCTCAAGCAAAAAAGGAAGATCTGGTTACAAGCATTCTAGTGTAAAACAGCTGTGCAGATTAATGTTTTGTTTTCCAAAGAGATTTTCCAAGAGCCTGGGGTATTTTTTAGAACTTTCATTGTTGTTTTTGGATTAGAAAAACTACTTTGCATCATTTCCTTAGGCCCTTCTGAGAGACAAAGCTCCTGTTTCTTTTCCCAGTGATAAAGAAACTTCTCATTTTAACTTTTTACATGTTTTTATTTCTTTTCTTTGTCTGGCATGCTATTCCCCTGCTTTCTCCATCATCTCATGATTAGCATCACTATTATGTGACTCTTCAGCTTCCTGATCAAAGAGCTATGATGTTCTTCAGAAAGTAAAGGTTTCGTAGAAGAGTTGTAGCTTTTGTAGTAATTTATTCTTTTACACCTGGCATGAAGCTCAAGATCATCCCTGAGGATCTGCTTTTGATCCTTTCCCACCTGGTCCAACATACTGAATTCACATGAGACTATGAGCATAAAGATTTGTGCCAAAACATACATACTGTGTTTTAAAAATTAGTTTCTTGGGGTTTGCCTTTTTTATTTAGATAGAGAGAACACTAAACTGTTGTAGCAGCATGCTGCTGCTAACAATGAGAAGAACAGCAAGCTAGGGTAACATGCAGAGATTCAAGAGAGTAAACACACAGGATTAGTGTTAGCATACGTCAATAGATGCTGCAATGCTCTACACCTGATTTTCTTCAAATTTAGTAAGAGTGACTTGCAAGGAGGTGCTCAAAGACATTTTGTGACTTAGAGTCATCCATGTCATGTAACAAATTTTGCTTCTTATTGTCATATGATTGAAAGAATTTTTTATTTACATGAAACATAGACTTATTCTAAGGTTGTGAGTTTTATATAAAAAGACTGAAATCACCTGGGATTCCTGTCAGCATTGTAGAAGAATTCCCTAGATTTAAGGATTTTAAGGCAACATAACATCTGCAGACATCAGATGGTGTTGAAACAAATGGGAAACATGAAACTTTAATTATCTCTTACTGCTGCCTTATAGAGTTGGGTGCCCTCTGGTTTTCAAGTATTTCAGCCTTGCCAGTGTTTTGGAGTTTATTGATGTGTTTGTTATTGTAAAAGGTTTTATAAGATAAACAATAGCTAAACAAATGACTTCTGAGCTTGGGAAAAATCTCTCTATGTGTAAATGAACTCTAATAGAACCTCTAGTGATTGATGAAAAGCATGAGCACTCTTGGGGCTGCTCCAGTTCTAGAGGTAGTGTGTAACATCTCAGCTTTGGTGTTAACATTTAAGTTATACTTTCTTTTTCCACCATATGTTCAGTAGATCTGGAGGAAGCATAGGGTTTTTTATTACCAAAAGCTGTATAGATGGTCCTTAACATTAAATTAAAGTTTAACTGTCCCCTCTTCCTCTTGCTGTATGCTCACCACAGTAATTAAAGAACAGTTTAAGTGGAAAGAGAGTTCTCATAAACAGCTGGGAAGTATCAAAAATAAGGCTATTTTACACATTTGTTTTTATTTTATGTTAAGTCTTGATAGGCAAATAAGCTGAGGTCTAAGAATTGCTAATTGTTAAAAAATTGTAATTATATTTCACAAAAAGTGTGGAGGTAACTTTCAGGGTATTTAGGAAATTCTACTTAATGGTCTGGATAAGCTGCACACAGGCTGTGGTTTATCTGTCGTATAAACCAGCTGTATGTGGTCCTGACAGATTTCAGAGCACTGGGAGCTTACCCTGATCTATGGAAAGCCTATAATAACACCGAACAGAGCACAAGGCAGTTATCCTGTATCTTTGTTTTGCACTTCCAATCCAGCAAGAGTCACACTCTGCCAGCTGAATGATGAAGACACAGGAAGTTACCAGACCACCCCAAGTGCAGGCTCTTGGCAAGTGCCTCATGGAAGAACTGCCAGCCACTCAGCACTAACTAGAAGGGGTCTCTATGCATGACCTCAGTGGCATAAAGAGGCTCAACCAAACAGATCTAGTCAAAAAAACAGAGTAGCTGGGGAGAGGCATGCAACTGACTGGAGGAGAACACATACAGGCAAGCTTACAGCTTTGTACTTCCACTAGAACTAAATTTATAGTGTTGTAAACTTAGCTAGAGACCTCTGAATGTGACATTGATTTCTTTTTGAAATTGAGTTAATTAATGCAACTTCATTGTTGGGTGGATTCTAGTTGCCTTCTGCTCTACTTCTGTTAATTGCAATCTTTATTTAGGGAATCCTGCTGTGGCAGGGGGGTTGGACTAGATGATCTTTCGAGGTCCCTTCCAACTCCTAATATTCTGTGATTTATTAAACTGAAAGACCACAGAGAAGAAAGAACTTGCTAAATTCTCCTTCTGAAGCTGATCTGTTTTGGAGGTTGATGGTTTGTTCTCTTCCCTTATCCCTATGGAAAAAAAATAAAACAACATTGAAATTATAAAAATTGTGGAGAACTGGAAACTTACTTTAAGAACTTATGAGTTTAATAAAATAACATTTTGTAAATAATTCTGAAGGAGAAATAAATTATTCTTAGGTTTTCATCTACCTTAGCACTGTGATTTCAGTTCAATACTAATACAAAAAGATTGCATTAATTAGTATTTCTAAATGAGTTTTCTCCATATTTACTCTCTTAATCTAATTCATTAGCACAAAAGTCCTTGATTTCAAAAAATAAGAATTATTTTATACCAGTAGAGATATTTACTCAGTATTTTGTTGTAATGGAGGAATAACTGAGGATATTTCTGGTTATGGATTGCAGTATTTCTCTAATTTCAAACCATTTTATTTTTTTCTGTGAAATCACCCAGGTGATTTTAGGTACTATTTGTCCAAATGAAGAAAAGAGGAGTATACCTTCTAAATAAATTAAAATATCTGTCTAAGGACTCCAGAGACATAGAACACACATTGTTTAATAAGAAATTATATAATGTTTAAAATGTTTTCCATCTGATAGTTGTTGACCTCAGTTTTCAGATACAAGATTGCTCCTGTTCACTGGAGTAAAGAGCTCTGTTGTTTGATTCATCATTCATTCCTTTATAACTGTATATTGTGTTGATATTACCTCCTTCCTTTCTTGTCAGAAGCTCAGTAGATCACTCTTTTTTGGAGGATTTTAGATTTTTGTCTGTTGATTGCTTGAGTAGAAAGAAGACAACAGTCATATTTCAATCTATGTAGTTTTGGATCTTAAAATTGATTATTCTATTTAAAACTAAATTTAACATTCATTTTTGAGTTTGTAAACTTTGGATTTTGGCCATTTTTCTGCTCCTAATGTGACATAAAACCTCCAGTTTTTTGAAGTAGAAACATGGATTTGGTCTTGAAAGAAACTTTTTCAGTGAAAAACACAATTCTTGCTAACTGTGTTGTTCGTAAAAGAAGCATCCACTAAGGTGAGAAGTTAGACCATGATTTTTAATTGCAGGAATAAAAGGTGATTTATCATAAAAGCACTTCCAAAAATAAAGTAGGGGATTTATAACAGCTTGAGCTCAGCTATTGTGAGACACTTTTCACAATTATGATCAGGGCTGTATTTTTCTGTTCCAGTCAAATCCCAGTACGCTAAAACTTGTTCTGGAGTTTTCTATTTGCTCTGGACAGTAGAAGATATCTCCACGGGCAAAATGATAGAGAAATGCTTTGAAATCTAGATGTATCAGATCATTAGCAAGGAAACTTCCCAGTATGTCTATTTAATGTGCACCTGAAAAATGACTGAATAGCCAACAGCCTTCTGTGGTGGAGGGGCTCTGTAAAATACACATCATGGTTGTGTGGCAGAATTGAAAATATGATACATGAATGCCAAATGCATCTTACCTTCTGCAATAAATAAATAAACCAGACAAAAAAAGCAGAACTGCTCTTCTAGTTAAAAATGTGGATTTAATGCCTTTCTTCAAATCAGAGATTCCTGGAATAGTATGGTTGGAAGGGACCTTAAAAATCATCTAGTTCCTACCACTCTTCCATAGGCAAGGATACCTTCTACTAGACCAGGTTGCTTAAAGCCCCATCCAGCCTGGACTTGAACACTTCCAGGGAGGTGGCATCCATGACCTCTCTGGGCAACCTGTTCCAGGATCTCACCACCCACATAGTAAAGAATTTCTTCCTTCTATCTAATCTAAATCTACCCTCTTTCAGTTTGAAACTGTTACTCCTCACCATATCTCTACACTCCCTGAAAAAGGGTCCCTCCTCATCTTTTAAGTACTGGAATACTCCTATAAGGACTCCCTAGAACCTTCTCTAGACTAAACAACCTTAAAATAAAGATGCTATATCTTGTTTGGAAAACAAAAATATAAAAAAAAATTTAAGAAAAGTATAGACTCACTCCAATTTGTTTGAGACACTACAAAAATGAATGTACATCACAAGACAGCTTTTCTACCGAACTTCTAATGAAATTCAGAGGAAGTGGTTATTTAACCCAACATTAGTGGTAGTCATTTATCTCTGGCAATGATCAAAGCAACTGTATCTTTAAAGAAAAATGTCTAAAATAGTGTTTTATGTGCATTTTCAGCCATATTTGCTAGCATATTTACATATAGTTACAAATATACATATATTTACAGGAAATCAGTTGCAATGAAGTAAGGATGCATATAAAAATCTTCAATGTGACTCTTGAAGTAAGATTTTAATAGGTTAAAATTCACATTCTCTAATTTAGGTGAAAAACCTGAGCATATTTCAGCAATAGTTTGATAGGAATTTATTTATTTATATTTTTTTTTCCCCTCTTCTTTCTTGGTGCTGTTAAGAGCAAATACTATTAAAAACATAGAGAGGAGCCTGACTTTTGGGGGTTTTTGTTGGAACCTGTTAAGGGGGGTAAAAAGGGCGTGTGCCTGATTTTGTTTAGAACACATGTGACCTGATCATATGGAAATGGTTAGTCCAGTTCTTTAGTTCTGTGAGAAGAGTGAGAAATAATGTGAAGTTACAGTGAACCCATCTGGCCAAGGAGGAAAATCCTGTTTAATTGCTCCATTGCCAGAAATGTTAAATCATTTCCAGGGAATGCAATTCATTTGGAACATATGGAGCTTGTTGGAAGAAAGTCTCTGGTGAATTCAAAACTGTACTGGAATGAGAGCATTTCTCATAAGTAACAGTCATGTTTTCCCATTGGGCTGCATGTAAGCAGTATGTGTAGCTGTATTAATGAAAAACTAAACTGTTATTAGGACTATCTGACTAGGACTATCTGAGATCTTGAACAAGATTTGCTCATGGTTTCCTTTATTTTAAATCTTCAAGAAATGCTGTGTTCACTTAGAACACTTTTCTCAGGTTGTAAGCAGCAATAGAAATTTCTGACAGAATTTTTAGCTCATTTTACGTCGTGAATCAGTGACCCCATCAGATCGTTGTCTCTTTTCCAAGGCACAGTTTGATTTCAGTTCTGACACTGTTTGTTGCCACATCTCCAGTCATCTTCAATATTGTCTGTTTTCTTGAAGAAAACCATCACACTGCCTTTGGGGTTTTTTATGACTAACAAAACTCAAACGTGACGATTGCCTGTCCCTATTTTTCCTTCTGACTTCTCTAGTCAATTTACACTCATGTTTCCTCATTCTTTTTTCTTCTTTTCTTTGGTTTTCTTTTCCTATTTGTTTGCTTGTTTCTCACCTCCTTTTTACAAAGTTCTCTCTTTACAAATTTCCTTCTTGGATAAATGATATTAGTGACTCTGGGGTTTTCTTTCTTATTTTGTTGTTTTTCTTATCCAGTGTAACCACGTAGGTCTGAGAAAGAGAAGAAAATTCTATACTGGTTTTCAAAATTCTATCAATTATTTTCTAAATATTCTATATTTGATACACTTTTTGTTTCTTTGCAACTGAAACCTTGATTCATTCTGTGATTTAATCATTTCTTTGGCATGTTAACTTTCTTCTGTCTAGGGAAGTTAATGCCTCCATTGCATCACTGGAGCAAAATGGTGCTTCTGAAAAAATGCATATCCATGAAAAGCAAGGAAATGTTTGTCAAGCAAAAAGCTGCTGTTGCTTTGAATAATATTAATCTGATGGTATAACATTTTTGAATGTCACAGTCAAGCAACAGATATAATTATAGTACAGGTGAAACAAAGAATAAAAAAGATTCTTATGGCTATTAGCAATATAAAGTGTATTTATTAATATATATATAGTATAAAATATGCTCTATTTGAAAGTTTTTACAAAATATCATTCAGGAAATGCTATAAAATACTATTTTATATTAAAATAAATAGCACTTCGCAAATTTCATTTCAGGTTTGATTACATGTTTCTGAAAACTTCTATTACATGTTTCTGAAAAATTATATAAGAAGTAAGAAATTGGTATGTTATAGAACAGTGCACATAAGCCCAAGTCCTAACTATAGGGAATTATTGGCAGAACTGTACTTCAGTTTTGCAGAAGAAAGATTTGGCATTTTAGTCTTCAGCCACAAAGATTTTTGTCTTCACTCCTTCAAATTATTTAGTAACTTCCCAGTGGAATTTTTTGGGCATGTATTCTAGAATGATTGTTTCAAAACACAATCACTGGAATATCTTATTAACTACAACTCCTCACTTCACTCTTAATCCTTTCTTCTTTTTTTTAACAGTAATTAGCTTCTTAATAGATTATAAGACAAACAAATGGAATTCTGTTTCTCTCCAGAGTGTTTAACTGAGTGAGACCTCAGTTCTTTCTAAACCTTCTGGACACTCATAAAAAGTACCTAAAGATGTTTCCCTAATATTCTTATCTTTTTAATAGTGGTATCATTTTGTTTTTTCTTTCAGGCTATGCCAGTTATATCAGAGAAGGAGAAGGCTGGTGAGTAAATATTTACTTGTTTTCTCATTTTTGTGGGTTTTTGTTTTTGTGGAATACAGTGTTACTTAACTAAGTGTTAAGATAAAAGACAGGCTTCAGCTGTGGGGTTTCAAATGTGTAGGATTATAGACCTGACAAACATCTGTGTGAAGGTTATTCATTGTTGCCTGAACAGGATATTTTCTCCGAGAAGAGTCAGCTTTCTGTGTGATAATAATAAATATGTTTGAAGCTATCTTATAAAGTAACCGGTTGAATTGCAGCTGCCCTTCAGTCTTCCTCTGGATACTAACTTGTTCCTTGGTGTTGAACTCTATTTTGATTTATTCAATGTATTGATTAATGTATATGGAAGCCAATGGGCTTGTTCAAGGCAGTGGAATTTGATAAGTCTGAACTTTATTGTTTGTCTTTAGTTATGGCAGGAATGTTTGGTTATCTGTAGTATTTCACTGGAGATAATTTTTATTTTGGCTACAATATTGAAAAGTTGTGCTTTGATGGTGGCATATGAAGTTAGTGATTGTCTGCTAGACACTGTCAAATGGGTATATTGTTGTGAGCACCAGGAAACATTCCACTCTTAGGTATAAATTTCTAGAATATCTGTTGGTTTCTTCATCATCTATTTTAATTGATATTTTGATACAGTACTACAAATATAGCTTGAAAAATACCTCAAAATATCCAAATTCCACCTTCCATTCTGATTTGTCTGGCTTTTGATGGTAGCATTTTCTTGCATTATCCTGGTTCAGTTTACTTATTTTCCTTTGCTTATTAAGAGACAGTGATATGTTAAAAAAAATCTTCAGGATGTAAAGATGTAATCACCTCAGGTTTATGCTACAGGAATAGAGTTGCAACAAGTGTTTGCCATACCTAACAGCTTGTAAAATCAGAAATAAAACTCAAAACTCTATGCTTACTATTTCAGTGACAAACTACCTAGCATGTCAGTGTGGATGATGGCATGAAAGAAATGTATTTTTGACATATGCTTTATAGCCTGTGTATATGCATATGAATCTCTCTTGTCCTTCTTCCTGCCCAGACTTTAGTGTTATGTTTTCTGTAGACAGCATTATATTAAATATTACAAATAGCAGATGGAACTTAATGCCAAGTGGAGTCAGTTTCTTGACATTTCCATGTAAGTGACACAAGCTAGAGTGTGAATGGAAACGTGGTTGCCTTTTAATCCGTTTTGGCTTTTGTTTAACTCTTTACAGCTCAAATGCTCATAAGTTTGTGATGATCTTTTGGAACTATTAGGCATATATCAGGGAGATGATATTGACCTCCTGGTTCTAGGGTTAGTTAATGCTATATTGTTCAAATGAAGTTGGATCTTGGTTCGGACATCTGGATCTCATGTTTTGAATTTAACTAGCCATATTTTGAATACTGTTGCTTACATTTCACCAGATAAATGACATTGCTTAAGACTCATGAATGATAAAGCTATAAGTAAGGTGTGAAAGCCTTCAAAAAATCATATAACGTATTTGCATGTCTGCTGTAAGAGAACAAAAAAACCAGTAATTTTGATATTTATTTGGAAATATCAACAATCTAACTCTTTCTAGTTCATATTATTACAAACAGACTAAAATATATTATAAAACATCACAGAACAAAAAAGTTATTTTACTGCTGGTCATGGTAATAACATAGTAGGTAAAGAGATTGTATAGCATTGGATTAAAATTGGGTCAAAAATGTACTCATAATGTCTAGTCAAACATCTCATTTTGAGAATTTGAATAGTTTCTTCTAGCTGCCTCTTTCCTACTTAGTATTGTTTAATTTCATCTGGGACTGGAATGAGAAATACTAGAAAAGTAGAAAGGCTGTCATTTCAGTGTTTCAGAAATTCTATATACATTTTTTAAACTTTTTTTTTACAAGACTTTCTGTTCTGTAGACTCCAGACTCTTTGCCACTTTCAAATGCTTTTCCTATAGGCAACAAAACATTTAGATCCTCAAATGGACCAAGCTGCTTGAGCAGCTCAGACATTCACATGTTATGTTTATGGTTATGTTTATAACAGTGGTTAATCCTTGAAATTAAATATTTTCTCAATTTTATATATTTTCCAACACGCAGTAAATTTTAACTGCATCACATACATTAAAAAAAACAAACCACACACACTATTTTTAGATCTAAAGCAAAGCCAAACATAATCTCAAAACATTGCTACTTTTGTCAATTAATAAGTGTTGCATAACCAATTAATTTTTTTTTTTCAGTGGAAAGTGCAATAAAATCTGCAATTACAGTCCTTTTGGCAAAAATCTACAAATGATCAGTGTATTGAGTAGAATATCAGTCATGCCTAACTGCATATGCTATTCCCTCAAGCTGTGTGAATTAGGGCATTGTCAGTGATGTACTGTGACATCAGCTATTTCTGTGAAATATATTTTTAAGAAGTCTTAATATTGTTGACATTTCTGTCAATGGTGAAAAAAAAAAAAAGTCTTTCACAAGAACTTTTTTAAGGTAGAAGTTAAGATCAAGAAACATGCAAAGTCAGGGAGCATGATGGTTCGGGCCAAGAGATGACTCAAGTTGGGACTATTGACACCTAAATCAGGAATGAAGGCCAGCAACTAGCTTCAAAAGAGTTATATTTCAGATATATCCACCTTTATTTTGAGCAATTCATATATTCCTATGCCTCTACTTACACTGCTGACTGGTGTGATTTTTATACTAAAATTGTTTTTCCAAACTATGAAGAAATTTGAGGGAAGGAGGGTTTGTCTTGCCTGTCAGTAATGCAGGTGTTTGTGTCAGAGTTAATGGTGCTGGCTTCATTTATAATCTAAAAATAATCAACATATTAACAGGTTCACCTGGCTATATGGCAGCATTTAGTTTACTGATGTAAACCACACACAAGTCTTTCATGAATGCTATTGATTAACTCACCACTAACTGGAGAGTCAAGATGGCTCCTAACACAGATACGAATGTTCAGTACAATGAATCCACTGTGGGGTTCCTAATTCAAGGTTAACTTCAGTTTCTGAAGCAGTGTTCCCAAAACAAAGGTAAAATGACTAAAAGTCAATATTAGAAGTTGTTATTATTATTGCCTAAGTCTCTCTGTGGACCTACTTCATGATTTCCCAATTTATCCTCAAATATTTGTAGGGAATTGTGAACTCTGACTTAGAAACATTCTTACAACAGAGGCAGTGGGAGAGTATAAAGGTGAATATCCACATCTGGTCAGGGACTAGGACAGCTTTTCTCTTGATGTGATGAAACTATGTGCTATCACATAAACAGAGCAGAAGGTTTAGTCTAGCCCTAAATAAATATTAAATAAATATTAACACCACTGGTCCATAATATTCAGCATTATAATAAATATTTTTCCTCTGTATGAAACAACTTCTCTGTGGTATTTTGGCTGGACACACATTTAGAAGAGTTGCTGCTCTAAAAATAAAATAAGGAGTTTTAAGTCATAGACTGCTACATATTGGTTATTAAGTCTAAACTTGGATCAATTTAAAAGAAAAAGAACATGTGAGTTGATATAATAACGCAAGTGATACTACTCATCTGTAGCAGTAAAAATTTCTTAACAAGTGAATGTGCTCTTAAGAGTTTTCATGATTCTACCAAAATGTTCCTTCTTGCTTTAAAGATATACTATGGAAAAAGTGCACAACCTCTTTGGCCAAGTCTCAGTGCACTCTCTGACTAGTAGGTTAGAGAGGTCTCCTTCAGCACAAGTAAGTGTCAGTCTTTGACATGGAGTAGAACAAATCTGATAGTCCATTTGTCACCTGTGTGTTGGTGAGTAGCAAGCAAACAAGTGGATAAAGTATTAAGCACAGTCAAAGACAGCAGCCTCATGGGATCTCTGGCCAATGTAGTGTTTGAAAGCTCCCTGGTGTTAATATTACAATATGGGCCTAGCAGTGAATAAGCGTCTTTTTTTTTTTTCTATTTATCTTCTAGATTTCTGGTAAAGATACTTTTTAATAAAGTACAGGCTCAGTGTCCTTTGGTGTTAATTTCCTTGGTTGGCTTTGATTCACAAGACAAATACACAGACGATTAAAGGGACTTCAACAGCAGGGAATTTCCTCTCCCAGACTCTTAACTGTCAGTGTCAGGCAGCAAAGAACACTTGGTGCTTGGCCCCCTGGTGAGATGAGCTGCAGAACAGGAGGTGACAGAGTGATGACAAGGTGGGTCAGGCCCATCTGTGAGAACCCACAGCAGGAGGACCTCAAAAATGCAGTAGCAACAGGTTCACTGTCATTAAACAAGGCACATAAAAGACCACTAGGCACACTAGGTAGAGCTCTTTTAATTTCAGTTCTAATTTTAATTAATTTTAATTTAAAAGATTAATTACCCTTGTTAATCTGCAGCTCTGATCAAACAGGTATAAAATAAGATCTCCACTAGGTTTTACAAACATGTTCTAGATCCACAGAAATCGTTTCTTTCTGTGAGCAGTATCCACTAGATGCTCTTTTCATAAAGTCATTAAAGATTCATCCATACATAACCTATTTTAAACTTAGAGCAAACATTGAATGATTTAATCTGACTGACTACAGGATATCAGTTTCTACATAAACTGGAGAGAAATAGAAGTTAATTGGCACAGTTACTAGACTTCTTGCTGCTTTACAGTATCTCTAGCCAGTATTCTAGAATAAACTGGGCAAAATGAATTATTAATTGCTCCTTTTTGGAAGAATTGCATCTGGTTTTAGTGGAACAGTCTTATTAGTGTTTTTGTGAGACCTTAGTGACAAGTACTAGTTCCTAGCTAGGTAATCTTCTTTTACTCTTGATATTGCAACAGTTAAAAAGTTTGGTTTAGCTGAGTATTTGCCTTCTAAATAAAAATGTCAGGTGAGCACTCGAGCTTCAATCTGTCATATTAAAAAACAGCTACAGAAACTCTGCCAGAATATGCATGGATGCCTGCCAAGCACTAATAGATGCTAATAGATATATTTTATTCCACTGTCATTTATTTCATTCCTAGGAAAAAGGTTTGTGATGCCAATAGATACCGAAAGCTGACATTTCATGCTGAGATTCCTCATGACATTTAGTTGTTAGTTTACTTTATTTTTTCTAAGTGCAGTAAAATAGCTGATGTCATGATTTTGGGTGTTTGATTTTTAGTGGATTATTAACTGTACATTGCTGTAGTTGTTCTGAATAAATCACTTTTAAAAGTCACACCATTTTCACTATGTGCATGTGACTATAAACACATAAACTTAAAAATGCACGTAGCAGCATGTGGTGCCAAAGTCTTGGCCATTTTCTTCAGGTTTTGGAGGAAACAGTAGATTCTGGGACTGCAGCATTTCTCTGAAAGTCCACTTAAAACTGTGCTAAATGCACTGGGGGCATTGTGGCCTCTAAAATGCCTCATGATTGTCTGTTGTGTATTACTTAAGTCTGAAAAAGAGGTAGGACTAGGTAGTGTGAATGTGGCCTGAGGGGGAGCCAACAGTCAAGGAGGCTGCATTGCATTGAATAAGGACCCAAGCTTTCTGATCCCATGCCTGATCAGGAAAACATTTGTTATCTGGAAGGCTAAAACAAATTCCATTGAATCATTGCATAATAATAAAGTACATCTGAAGTACCTTGACAACTAAGAGAACCTCTTGTGCATCAAAATCTTAAATATTTAGCCAGCTTCTCTTTTCTTATTCCACTAGCATTAGTATGGGGAATCAGCATGGACCTGCTTTTATACTTCTTTGGAAGAGCTTTTTAAGTCAAAATGCACTGTTATTATCTTCAAAGGCGTTTAATTTTGTTCATTTCTTTAACATAGTCTCATCTATTTTCATCTTTAAAATACTTAGAGAGAAAAGCTTAACTGAATTATTTTAGGCTAATAATAAGGATAGGCCATAATTTTACATTGCAGTGGTCTGTATTATGCACCTTAATGCTTTTGTAGATATGATATTTTTCTAGATTCTTTGGTGATTGTGTTAATAGTGGAAACAACTTTAAATATTTCCTCAACAAATGCTCAAATGTTGATATTGTCCTTAAAGAAAACAAGCAGTCCCTCAGTGCATTATATTCCTGTGGCGAGCAACTGAATTTTGATTTCTTTGCCAGTTTGCTGTCTTTTGTTAAGTTCTGTAATAGAATTACCTTATTCTAATCGAGATATTTCCCTGACAGGAATAAAGGTGTATATAGTGCCAGCTGAATGATTATTGCTGCCAGTTATCATGCTAAATCTTTCAGCTGTCCCTTTTTTGTCCAATCCAATGTGGTTTTAAGAAATATACTTTCTTTGTTAAGAAAAGTTATTTTTATCCCAGAAACTATGTGATTAGAAAACTACTAAGCATTAGCCTTGAAGTCTTCTAAACATTTTTTGACATTAGCAATATGTGTTATCACAGATTGATAAATTTTAAGAATGCCTCTCATAACAGACTTCACCTCTTATTAGTGAAACACAGTTAACGAAAGGATAACTCAGTATAACTCCCTTGAAAGGGACCTTCAGAGGCTCTTTCTCCAACCTCCTGCTCGAGCAAGACCAGTCCTGAGGCCAGACAATGCTGCTCAGGACTTTATCCAGTCCTTTCTCGAAAAACCTCCAGGATGGAGCCTATGCAACACCTGTTAAGTTTCCTGCTCTACTGCTGTACTGTCTCGATGAAGGAGACAGTTTTGTTTATATCCAGACTGATCTTTTCTGGCTTCTGTTTATGCCTATTGTTTCTTGTCATCTTCACATGCATAACATGAAGAACCCAACTTCTTTTTCTTCTTGCCCTCCCATGAGGTACTGGGGAACTGCTAGTAGGACACCAAAAGCCATCTCTTCAGGCTGAACAAATCATGCAGCCTCAGCTCACAGGCCAAGTGATCCAGACCCTGCCCAGCATGGTGGCCCTCTCCTGGACTTTTTCATTTTTATCAGTGTCTTTCTTGTACTGGTTGGATCTTGAAACCAGACTCAGGATTGCAGATGTGGTCCAAAACCCACTGAATAGAGGGAGGTAATCCCTTCCCTTCATCTACAAGCCATGCTTTTATTGATACATCCCAGGATACTGTCAGTTCTCTGCTGCCAGGGCACACTGCTGGGTGATGCTCAGCTCGCTGTCTGCCAGGACCCCAGGGCCTTTTCCACAGAGCTGCTCTCCAGCCAGTTTATTTATCATTTATTTATTCACTCTTCCAGACTGTAAAATCGCAACTTGCAACCAAAAATATTGTTAAGAAACAGTGTTTCATGATTGAGTTCTTTGTTGTCAAAACAAACAATACAGCTGAAGACTAATGAATTTGTTACTTTCAGCAAATTCAGTTTAGTCTTACATTGAAGTAATTATGATGTGCTCATATTTTAGAACACCACTATATAGACTGTAAACTAGTACTCAGTATATGCTGGTTAGAATCATATATTTAATCAAGTTGCTTTTCAGTATAAAATTAGTTATCAGTTACACAGTGCTATGGTAGCATTTATATTACCTAGCCCAAATTATGGTCTCTTATTGTACTGAACACCAGAAGCATTCTAAAAGAGCCCCTGACCAAAAACAGCTTTTAAAGCAAACATGAACAAGTAGTACTTCCTTTCTTTTCTGCCTATAACAAGAATAACAGAAAATGGCAATAACCAAGTATTCAAGTTATTTCTAACCTAATTGTTTTGGGACTGAGTTCACGATAAAGGTTTGTGTTAATTCAGTTGAAATATAAACAAGTTCACTTGGTCTTAATTGATACTGACATGTAATTATTAGGCCATGGTTTCCAAAGTAATGATGTGGCTGTTGATTTGGAAATCAGGTGATAAGCTCTCTTTTTCAGTGTCCAGAAATAGAGTCAGCTTCTGAAAAGCTGAGATGCACAGTGCCAAATTTTAAAAATATTTTTTTGCTACATTTTCTGGTTACTTAGATACCTGAAGATGAAAAAGAAGATCTCTGTTGTGACACCTTTTAATTGTACATTGATTCCCAGTAAAGGTTACCTTTGTGCAGACTTACATGGCATAAAATTCTGAAGGTACCTAGTCATTTCAGTAAAATGTAATAAGCTCTTCTTTACTTCTTTGGGTTCCTAGACAACATTCAAAACAGCTGTAAGATAATATTATACTTCTGTATTCGTATTTGAAAATACAGTCCTATGAGGACTTAGGACTGCTAAGTTGTTTCAGAGTTGTTGAAGATAAACCAAACATCTGAACATTTTTAAATTATCTTTGATATTAAATGCTTAAGAAAGCGTGATGAGATAACATTTCTTTTCTTGCATCTTTTAAAATAGAAGAATAAGAAATAATTTCAGCCCCAGATCACCTGGGACTTGGGCTCTACTCCACAAAGCAGCACAGGGTTTTGTTGTTTATATGTTTTAGGTACTTACATGCATGCTTTAAACTTGTCTTATTAGACTAAAAAGCTCCTTTCACAAATCCTTAGTGAAGAGAGAGCTCTTTGATGTTTGATGAGAAGTCGTGCTTATTTACATTTTTATAAGGACATACTGAAAAGTTAGGTGAGAGACACACAAAAGCATAATTTGGATTAACACACCTGGAGGCAAAATGCCTTCCTGATGTCGAACTGTCTTTGGCAGCATAGTGATAGGGCTGTATGTAACTGCAGCATAACAGGTTGCTTAGAACAGGTTTTTTCCCTTGTTAGAGTTCTTGACTTGTGCACTGAATGCCTTCTGGTATAGCAAGTGATGCTTGACAGAATTGTTGTATTTGCCTCTAATACGTTCAGTCTGAGCAACTATTTTTTACTGATCATAAACTATATATACAGTATAAACTGGTGAAGTTTCTTCATGTAAGAGCTTGCTCTTGGCTGTCTATAGGTGTTAAAGCTTCATATCTGGCTTTGGTGGTGATGTTAGAGGTTGGAGGATGAAGCACAGTCCTGCTTTTTTGAGTCACCAGGATCCAGGGTTCCTCTTTCTCATTGGTGTCCACTGCAGGAATGTGGTTTTGAAATCACCTATCAATCTCCATCTCAGCTTCTCTAATGTTGCAATGCCTTGTGATTATCTCTTGTAACTCAGCCACCTGGTGTAACAAGTCATCAACCTAGGCACACCTTTAGCAGGTACTTACCTTTACATCAGGAGAAGGGTTTAGGCACTCAACTACTTCCTGTGCTGAAACAACCTTTCAGTCCAGGTCTGTCTGAGTGAGTACATCAAAATTCCTCCGCTAGGAAACTTTCTAACAATAGTTAGAGGGATTTTAAAATTTGCAAAAATCAATGAACAGAAATACAGCAAGTCAAGGCAATTCTTCAGCTGAATAAAGAAAAGAAAAATGTACAAGCATATCTCTTAAGAATATAAAACCTCAAACGTAGCCAAAGAATAAATGTATATATGTTACAGTTGTAATCAAAGCACTTCTTCATTTTCTTTATAATGAGGAATTGGACAATGAAAAACTAATCAAGAAAGTTTCCAGTTTTAGAAGATGCTACGTATATTAACTTCTGTGCTACATTTCAAAGGCATTTCCGGACAGGCAATATATTCCACATTAGAGAAACAATGAGGAATAAGAAACAGGCATCTTTTCATAATGCAAATCTAGATAAAAATCTTCAGTAAAGTAAATTGCATTTAGTTATATTAAAAGACTGAGAGATAAGAAATGAGCCATTCGTATCGTCTNCTTAAGTAAGTTAAGCTAACTCTCCTGATCCATAGAAAGAATTCCACATCTGGAAAATCTTTGCTGCATCTGTATTGGGGTTTCATGCCTTTTGGTGCTTTTTTCACCAGTTCCCATGACTCTGACTTAAATCTCTCTTATTTTTGTAAGTGCATTCCAGTTCAACTAAAGACACAGTGATCATTTCATTTCCTGAGATGTGTTATTTAAGCTTCCATACCTGTTTCCCTTAAACAAAACAAAATAAACCTTTAAAAATAAAGCAATATTTAAAAAAAATTAAAGACATTTAAAAAGTAAATGCTTTTGTAGTATTCTGCAGTGTAGACAATCATTATAATACTTTGAAGTAAGATGGAAAATTGTAGCTGTCAAGATGACAGACAAATACATGTGTCATTATCGTAGACTTCCAGCAGTGTTTAGCGAGTACCAGCAAGCAGAACACTACTGAGTGATACACACTCCAGCACCAAAGCTCCCTTTTGGACATGTACCATGCAGCACTGCTTAAAATCTGAATTGTATTGGTCGAATCAATACAGTGCAGACAGCTAGAAGACAGTTGGCTCCTATAGTCCCTTATGGTTGTTTCTTATATAGTGCTACACAGCTGCTTACAAGTGCTCTTTCCCTCTCCATTTAGAAATCCAGGAGATAGATTTAGAAATCCAGCAACAACAAAAACAAAGTACCACAACCAAAGTATTCCCAGTACTGGGAATTTCCACTCTTAAAAGACTTTGGGATGAGTCACACAGGTCTGTTACATTTGTACTCTCATCTGAAGGCTAAATAACAATCACTTTTGTTGTGAGCATGTCCAGCAATCACCAAGGATAAAAGGGCACCTGTTTCAAGAACTCAGTCAGACAGCAGCATCTGAACAAGTAAACTAAACAGGACCTGGGCTCAAGTACTGGTATAGAGTTATCCCACTTGTTTTACTTTTTATCATGCTTTCAGCTGTAGTTTTGGCCCATGCCATCTGCCACTTTTCTAAACAAGACCCGTGAGCTCTTTGGAAGATAGCACGGGCCAGGATTGTTTAAAACCAGTAGTGGTAGGAGATTTACCCTTGCTCTCATTGCATGACCTGTGAAGCTTCCTTGTTCAGTAGTGGACTACATTACTACAAGGACCCACAAGCCATGCATGCATTCCTTTGTTAGCATATGTAGCAGCCAATACAGTATACTGTTTCTTGTAAAGTGTGTGTCTTGGTTCAGTATGACTGGATCCCTTATCTTCCTTTCTTGATTATTTTTGAGGCATTTTTTCATTGTTTTTTAAAGTGTTCATTCAACATGTAACCAGGTGAGAATGATTGATTATCTTATATCTCATAACAAAGAGCTACCCAATTGCAGAACAAAACAGACCTTCAACAAGAATTGAATACTTTCACCACATCCTTACTGAATCTGTACTTCATTTTTCATCTCTTGGCTTTACAGTGGTCAGATGCAATATGCTCAGCCACCTGTATGAAATCTACCTACCCAAAATATTGAGAGAAGGACGTGAATCCCTAAAAGTTGTAGTAATTGTTTAGCTGTGGACCTCAATGTGGATTTGTGTTCAAATGCAAGCTTTCAAATTTTAAATGGGATTTATAGCCTGGTTTACAGTTCAGGCAATAATTCCTGGTTTTCATTATGCATGAATCTGCTATGTTTGCAAAATATATATCCTTCCTCATATATTCTGTGGGCCAGCTTGTGATTCACCTTTGCACAGATAGACTGAAAGTTGTAATTGCCTGAAAGAGAGCTTTGTGTTGAAGGTGACTCATAGTGTTCCTTCCCCAGCTGTATTTCAGTGCCTTCTAAGTTGAGGAATTCAAGAATTTGCTGTAAACTGGATCACCGAAATTATTCACATTAAGTCTACCTACTCTTTTATGCTGTTCTACCAAGAAGGCTTTCAGCAAGCTGTGCAAACAGTTGCCCTAGTACCAAATGAGAGAATTTCGTGCAACAAGGGACACAGTCAAAAAAAACTATAAAGAAAGAAATGACATATTTCCTGTAGCAGACTAGTGTCTGCTGCTAGAGTCTTAGGAAAGAAGTACCTTATAGATGTAGACAAGCGTAGAGAATTTGGCATAGAAAATATACTTAAATACTAAGAAGGGGCAATTCTAACTGGCCTAGAATTAGGACTCAAAGTGGCCAAACAGCCATTCAGAAGCTAATACAACAGTCTCTGGCATTTAACAGCAAAGATGGAGTCCCTTCAGAGATTTGAGACTGTAGAGACTGTCCATCCACAGACTAAACGTCCTCCCTTCTGCCCTTGTGTGTTTGCTCTGCTGGCATGGGTATGAGGTATATATCCATGCTTCACAGCCATCTTCATCTGGATGCCCCTGAGATAAGACCTGTGATTTGCCTCAGTTCTGCTTCCTTTCAGGACTCTCCCACCTGTACAGTGTCCATTGTATTAGTCTTGTAATCTATTACTCCTGGACTTAATTTTCTGTGTGTCCTTCAGCATTTCCAAAATCAAGTTACACATTCACAATGCAAACCATGTCTTTTCATAGACTTGATATATTACCATACTCTAGTCCTTCCTCTTGCTAAGAGCTACTGCTCCTCACCATTAACATCTTTTCTTTCCTGCCAGGACGTATAAAGATCATGTAACCTCCACACAGAGAGAGCTCTGCTGGGAACTGTAAAAAGCAGTGTGTGTTTACTGTAACCCTAGACATTATTTCAGAACAAGTCAGCATTTTTTTTCCCCAACAGGAATCCAGCACATTGCTTCTCAGGCAAAGAGGAGCAGAATGGACCCAAGGTCAGCATGTGCTTGCTGCTAATGTACAGTTCAGTTCTTTGTTTCAAGCTTCAACCTCACGCTTGTCTAAACTTTTTTGAGCTTCCTTACTTGGTAAATGTTAGTAGCTAGCAGCTAGTCTCCCATTATTTTTCTAAGATCTCCTTTCAAGGGCTGATTGTCATTGATAAGTTAAATATAGCAACTGCAAAAGTTTGCATGACTTTCTCTGTGTTCCACACATTATTTCTTGTCTTTAAACACCACGTACGTCAGTGTGAAAGTCACAAGGAGAAAGAGCCCATTTTTCCGTAAAATGGTACAGAAACGTCTAGCCTTCTCCGGAATATGAAGTTTGCAACAAGCATAAAGTCAGATGTGACAAGTGAGCAGAACATTTATAGAAAACTTTAAGAAATTACAGTATTCAAAAAACTGGAGATAACCTAGACTTCCATGGTAAAATAGAAAATATTTCATTTGACATGTATTTACATTTACTTTGTATTTCCTCTTAAAGAGAATAAAATACTGAAGATCAAAATATCCAGGGAGATTTGTTGACATATAGTTTAATATGTCATAGGTAGGTATGGGTGCTATATAGAGACTGTATATTGGTTGGTGTTCAGCAGTACTTTACTGAAAACATTGCAGCAAGGGCATGTGCATAGTTGTGCAAGATGTGTGTAAAGATCTTAACTTGAAATTAGAGTGAAGATACTTTCTCTGCAGTCTTCTCAACTCCAAAGCATGGTAACCTTTAAAAAGGGCATGATTCCCCTAGATTAAGACTAATAAGTGTTCCTTTAATATTGTAAGCCCAGGATCCAGAATCTAACTAATATATCTTTGATCTACATTAATTTTCAATATCTGTCAAAACATACCTGAGAGCTTTTTCTCAAGTTTTTTTTGGAAATGTTACATCATTCTTAATCCTAGCTGCCAGAATTTATTGTTTAATAATTTGATTGTCCATATGTTTAAATCTTACAGTTCTTACATAGAGGAAGAGGTTTTAAAGAACAAATAACTAGGTTGTTCAGGTTGAAATGAGGTTAATTAGTAACTGGGTCTAATCCTATCAACTGAAACTCAGAGCTGTCGTGACTTTGTAGGGACAGAGCTTTTCAAAGCTTATTTAATATTGAATGCTTTACATTAAAACCTGTTTTTTAATTGCCCCTCTGATTTTTATTATGGTTAAATCAACAAAGATTTAAGTTTTGACCTTTGAAATAAAATTCTGGTTTATTTATTATTTTTACCACCAGTTATCCACGCTCAAATTTGTTCTCGGTACACTGACAGTTGCACATTCCATTATGAAGTCCAAATTTCAAATCAACAGTCTAGAAACAGTCTTTTAAGAAGAGTACACCAAGAGTAGAAGACTATACTTGTTTTTTACAAGAGTGCAACATTTTCTCCTATAACTTATGGTGGAAGTTATTGAATGTAAAGAAATCATTTATTTTGGGTGACATATTAATGTTTTCTACTGCTAGACTAAAAGCTAGTATGTTTGGATTGAGCTTTCCAACATCCTTGTAAAAATGCCATCTTTTCATATCCTCTTTTAAAAAACTTTAATGTTTCTGTTTAATTTGATTCCTTATGCATAAAGTGTTAAAGAGCATTACTGACATGAAAAATATCTCCTGGTTTTAATGCAAATGTCACCTAAAGACACAGGCTTCAGAAAGCTGCCAGTATGATCAAACAGAGCTGAGCTGATTTAGCCCATGAAAAAGCATCCAATGTGTGTCTGCTGTTTCAGTTAACCTTTCCGTTTTAAGGCCAAAGTTCTGATATGACAAATTTTAAGTCTATATAGCAGGGGTTTTTTCCACAGGGAAGGGATAGCAGGCTATCAAGGAGTTGTGAAACTTTCTGAGGAAGGCAGACTTGCTTTCAGGATCAGCTCTTTCTAAAGAGGGTATGAACTATAATATTGCTATATACTACATCCTCTAGTATTATATTCTGCTTATTCATCATATGAAAATCTTGTGATTTCAATTCTGATCTTGCTAATATTTATATTTAAATATATACCATATAAAGGACTTGCACCATAGTTGATATATGCATCCTTCTGGTTTACATTTATATAGGTCTTTTTTCCTTGCTTTTGTACTCACACTTTATTTTCTCCTTACATAAGCTCCACAAGTTAATTAGTCCTAGTTTGGAGGAAAAATACACACAAACACAACACTCTCTTCAAGGTCAGGTTCTCTTCAATGTCAGGTCAGTGTTTTGAAACCTCATACCACCTTACACACTTCCACTCTTTTCTTGGTGTGCTCACACTGTAAATACTTGTAGGCTGTTATGGTTACTCTCCCCTTGCATTATTAGCTGTCATCTGGCTAAGCAGAACATGTTTTAGTCTTTACTCATAAACCAAACTCTCCAGACCCTTAATCATTTAAGCTGATATCATCTGAATTCCTTCAAAACTTGTTGACATCTTCATCAAACTGGAGAGGCTAAAACTGCATGCTGCATTCAAGGAGGAATTAATTTATGCCAAGTAGAGAATATCCAGTTGTTCTTTATGGAAATAGTGAGAATGTTAATAATAATCATTGTCTTTTCTGTTTTATAAGCAAGAAAAATAGTTACTATTATGCCTAAAACCTCAGGAATAGTGAGGAAGAAATGTCATACATTCTACCCACTTCTTAGTTAAATATTTGAGGTACAGCTCCTTTATTTTTTTTTTAAGAAACACACATTTAAAATATTACCTTAACCTATCAATCTCAAATGTGACCTTTGTCTTCTTGTTTGTTTCCTCAACTTCTTTGGGGAGTATTTTATTCCCTCCTTTCAATTACCATATTTTTTTCTTGGGATTTCTACATCTTATAAATATGAAATAATTTCTCCGTTATTTCATTAGCTTTCATCTGTTTTGCTCACCCGTTCTGTTATGATGTACTTAAAGGAATAGCTGTACTTACTTGTTTCTAGTGTACATAAAGCTTTTACAAAGCTTTTCCCTCTACGTGTTGTTGTTTCTTTCTTAGATATTCACATTTTTTCAAGGCCTAATTTTGGTTATTCCGGAGCTGGGGTGTGAGCCCTACAAGCACAAAACAAGGTTCACATTTTCACCTTGCTTTTCAGTCTGTGAAGTGCAGTTTGCTAAACATGTAATAGTGAAATATCCTCCTAAAATAATTAAGGGGAACTTGCCAGCCAGTAGCTAGTCTTAGGACCTAAAAGTTAGGCTAAGTACTGCTGTATCCTACCAGTCTCCTAGTTCCAAAAGCAGCTATCTGTGTTCACTATTCTTCCCTACCCAGCCTTCAGTACCAATGTAGTAACCTTGACTTTAAGTGAAGATTTTCAATGCACTGTAGTGATGCTCCACAGGACAGATATGCCGTGTCTAAAATCAGATGCCAGCAGGAACAGGAAAGTGCATGCAGAAGAAATTTTGGCTGATTAGCTGTGAAGTAAATTAAGTAAAGATATGAAGAAATCCAATTCCTAGAATAGCAAACCAGTGTCTCATTAAAATCTCATTTAATGTATTGTTCACTTCAAGGAGTAAATATGAAACATTAACATCTAATAATAATTTCAGATAGTGTTTTAGATTTCCTCTGTAAGGTTTAAGGTATGTTGTGTACATGTGTGACCTGGTCTAGGGAATCCTGCTGTGGCAGGGGGGTTGGACTAGATGATTTTCGAGGTCCCTTCCAACTCCTAATATTCTGTGTTTCTGTGAAAGGCTTTATTATGAATAACAATGTTTCTTTCAGTTGATATGATGGCTGCTTTAATCTTCAGGGTAATTATGTTAGATACTCTGTATAAAGATTCAACTTCCATCTGTGATACATCAAGCTTACAAAAGGTGAAGTGAAAATTTAGATTCGTTATCTCTTAAAGATTAGGAATTAGAACTTGTAATCAGCAGTTACTGTAAAACTTCAGTTGAAATAAAAATCCCATGAGATAGACATCATACAAAATAGCATGCAACACTTAATGGAGTAACACAGTTTTTCTTTTTTAGTGACAATATTTTCTCGCCTGAATAGTCCATGGGACAGACAAATTACCCAGCTGTCTGCACCCTTACAAAAGGACACCTGCGTGCTAAACAAAGCTTCCAAATATTTTTACCTTTTGACTGAAGAATAGAGATTTGGGGTTTTTTAAGCCAAATCAAATTGAATAAAGATTTGGCTTTGTCATAAGAAGTGTTTTTGTTGAGATATGTTATGCTTCTACTGAAACTTTTCTGTTTCAAAAAAGTATATTTTATTTACCTGGTTTTCCATAGGAATTTCTCTAAATCTTTACGGTCTGCTTTGATTGCTGACTGCTTCTTGTCTGAAGATCTGATATGTATCAGATTTCTCAGATACTGCAGATATTGCTGTATTAGATTTTCTTTTGGAAAGGAACACATGTCAAAGCCAAAATTCAAAGGGTTCCTTTCCCACTCTGATTTCCTAGATATCATTTGGAGACATGCTGAATGATGAAAACAACACCGCATGCTATGTGCCCAGCAGGCATTTTTAATTAGACCTAAAACTTTGGTTCGGAATCACTGTTTTGTTTTGTGATACTTTTGGAGAGCTATGGCATTACTTTTCTGCAATGGGTAAGATGGTTGTGTGCATCAGATCAGGCAAGCTGCATAGACCCCACAGCAAAGGTGATCTGAAGTTGCTATACCAATTTTTGCAGCCTGTACAGAAGTGACAGCTAAGCTCAGACTGGCAGAACGTTTTTAAAAATGATGTGTCTCTGATATTTTGGAAGCACACATCCTTCCAGACTCAAGGGGCCAGAATCACATAAATAAACATGAGAATCTGCACATGCATAAACACTCAGAAGGGAAGTTGGTGCATTTTGAGTGAGCCTGAAGAGTGAGGATTGAGTAACTGTTTACTTCCTTGGAGGTGGATGTTGCCAGAACTAAAAATAAGATCATCATTCACATCCATTCTTGTACCTGATGCATTCTGACTGCTTTTTGTCTTAGAGAGGAAAAAGTATGTTTAACTTTGCAGACCAAAGCATGTACAGAACCATTATAGGACAGAAAACAGATCTGTTTAGCAAGCTTCGATCCTTCAGCTTGAACTGCTGAAGAGTGGTAAGGGTATTAAGAATAACCTTATTGTAACAATAACAACCTGCCTTCTGCCCTCTGCCTTTTTAAGAGTGATCTATTTAAGAGTGATGAGCAGCACTTTAAAAGTAAGTAGATCCAGCCTTGAGAGGAAGATTGGAGAGACACAGCTTTGCTTATTTTCACAAGACATTTCCAAAAATATTTCTGAAAAGAGAAGTGGGAGAAGCCAGTGGCTGCAGTCCAGAGGCAGGCTGGGCCTGGGTAGCAGGAAAGATGCTGTCCTGGAAGCAGTGGTGACAGAGAGCACTGGAAGGGCAGGGATCAGCATATATATGAACGGGATGATTTTCTGATGTAGTTAAGCCAGAAGATGCGCTCTGGTAGTGCAACAGTGATTTCCAGGCCCTGATAAGGGTTCATGAGACCTAGCTAGACTTAGTTCAAAGTAACCCCACCTCAATATGTGTCAGAACCTTAGTATCATTTATTTTGTTGTATAAATTGACTCTTTCAGGCTGCATTGTTAATAAAGTAGACATAGCTACTGGTAATTAAAAATCTGTTGAGGCTGCCTTTTTCCTCCTCTTCTGTTTTCCTCTGGCAGTTGTACTCAGCTGAAATATGGAGGTATACACAATCAGCTCCATATTTAGATATCACTTCCTCCATCCTCACTTATAAAGGAACTAGTGCTCTTCTGAGCTAGTCACTGTTCAAATAGACTTCAACAGGGTGTACATGTTTCAAAGTAGATAGATTACACTCTGGTCACCACTTGAGCATTTACCTGCATAAGTATTGTCACCAGGTCTTCAAGGAAGTTTTTCCAGACTAGTAGTAACAGGAAAACCAAACACCACACACACACACAAAATCAAAACAAACACCAACAAACAAACCACAACCTATGCATTTAAAAAGATTTTCATCATATTGAATTTTTCTAGACAGTTGGCTGCTTCTTTCTCCATCCAGCCTTCGAGAAGTAGGAGGATGTAATGAAGAAAGCAACTGCAAGCCATAGAGATCCCTTACTGTTGTTGGTTTTATTTAAAAAGGTACACAGGACATTAGTGTTTGCAGATGTTCTGTAAAGGTATAAGACAAAGGCTTAGATGGGAAGAAATTATGATCTGCATTAAACAGATGATAAGGCAATTCTTTATTTACACTACTGCAAATCCCATAAATTTTGTTGTTGGCATGAGATTATGATTTGTCTTAAAGGCAATAAAGACTAGTTGAAAATGAAGGGAACTGAGAAAGCACAGGAAAAAAGTTGCAACAAATAAGAAAGTGTGAAATAGATTAGTATAGAATGAAAATCAAAACTGTTTTGGTTTTGGAAAGGAGTTCAAAGGGAATGGAAATCCACAAGCAGAAACTTGTGATTCTGTAATTTGATCTGTGTACCAACTTTGTGAGAAATTAGTCAGTCAATTTTAATGATAACATAATACTTCTCAAAAAAATAATGGTATCTGACTTTAACAGCTGTATTTCCTCTAGAAATTAAAGACTCCACCTTGAACTAACATGAAGATAACTTTCTTCAACAGTTCTTGCTTTCCCTGATAACAAAGGGGATTAGGTTTTTAGGCTGGGATCTATCTCCTCTTCACACATTACCATGTATAATATTAGCAAGTGAAAGATCAAGTCTCGGCTAGCCCTTTATTCCTCCCTCTTTCCCTCAGGGAAGCCACAGGACACAGCAATCAATTAAAAAGGTCAAAATAAGCAAGGTCAAATGGCTTCACTTACTGTGACTATGAATCTCAGTTACATGCATAAACTTTTTACATCTGGGACCTTATCTTTCTATTCTGCAAACATGGGGTCCTAGTTCCTTCTTTTTTTATCCTTTCTTCCTCTCGTTTCCTCCACCCCTTCATTGCTGCATCGTTATGAATACTACACGCAAGGAACACAGAATCAGGCCTTACTCTGTGCCACAGACAGGGTAATATGCAAGAAAAATATGGTAACAAAATAAAATACCTGAACTGCAGATACTTAAAATTATCTTTTTTCTATTTCTTACCTTTTTCATGTCAAAATATGAAAGATTACCTGACATATCAGTTAAACAGGGAAATATTATCCTAATAAATGAGCATGCAAGTATGTGTCTGGTAAGTTATTTGATTAAACAGGAAGCTAGAATCCTATAGATATCCACAAATAAAGCCCCAAATCTAAATGACTGTATCGTTAGCTCATTTGTAAACTGTTCCAGATGTAAGATTTTGGCAGCTTTCCAGTAGGCTGGCTGCAGTCTGAGCTTTCCTGCATCCGCAGTGAGAACTGCAATGCCTGACTCCTCAAGGAAAAGCTCCACAAGGCTGATGACAAATTATAAAAACTAACAACCTGCCTGCCTGGCAAAGAGCAATTCTGACAGATCCCCGGGCAAAGAATGCCCTTTTTCCTGGGGGCAAGCTACAACCGTTTGAATCTGGATGTGTGATCGATCTGCATTATGCATCACCCAATGAAAGCCCCTCTGAGAAGATCATTTAGTGATCACATCAGGGACTCTACAGCCAGAGCTTTGGATGTTATCTGGAAAAACACGAGAGACAGACGACTGGCAGGTGAGAAGGACATTACATAAGCCTATTTTAAGATTCTTAAAGGATCATACTCGGTAATTAGTGGTATCATTTGCATACTGTATCAATGTCAGCTCTAAGTATTTCTCCAGGAGCTTGTTTCTGTGTCACACTACTGAAGTGCTGTGCCTGTGATGGGACTGTATGTGCTCTTCTAACTAGGTGACATAAACATCAGTTAAAGAAAAGTAGCAGCAAATTTTGGTCTGATATTGTGGTGCAAACTCCTCAGACTGACGTGTGCTGAAGCATTTTATTTTGCTGTTAGGTCAGACACTGTGCTTTACTGCTGTGATGTGCTTCAGTGAGTTGCGTTACGGAGTGGTTTGCAGCCAAGGACTGTGTCAGTTGGAATATCTGGGCTGTGCACTGAGCAATTACTGGTATTTCCTCTGGCAAGAGTTTCACTGCTGTGAGCTCCAAGTGTGTGTCAGGTATGCCAGAGCTAGGTTTCTGAGATATAAATTACCAGCCAACTATATGGTTACAGTTCACATTTTTATTTTGACTTGCAAATACTCAAACTCAAGCAAACTATAACAGACTACTAGAGGAAAAGATAATTGAACTCATTTTATTTTCTTCTTCTCTTATTATCTGTCTGCTAGATTGAATGCTTTTCATTCCCCCTGCTGGAGTTTTTACTTTTAGCATTGCAACATTTAGAGATTTCAGAAAAGGTAGCAGAAATGCACAATGGGTGTGGCATGCCAGAGGGATCCCTTTGGATGTTTGTATACTTACGGTGGGGGCATTTTTTCCCCCGGAGAGAGGGAACCAGGGAGGAGAAATGTGAATAATGATAAGATCAAGGATGAGACGACCAAGAGGCAGACTGTATGGCTCACTAATGTAAACTGAACTTTTCAATCATTCTCTTGCACTTACATTTTGGAGAAATAAGAGCAGCTAAGTGCATAACAGGCATTTGTGATGGACCATCCCTTCCAAAACGGATTGCATCAGGTAATCAGGCAGTGAGTGACCATGACCTACAAAGAAACACAGGGGCAAACGTCTGCTTTTAGAGCAACTCATAAAACCCTTATTCTGTGGCTAGATAAATTCTGTGCCTGTTCACACAGATGGCAAAGGACAACGAGTTTCCTGGGCAGAGCACCTCAGCTTTACCACTGTTTAACAGCAAAGCCTCATAGTCACAGGAGATGGGGACATTACATTTACTTCAGTGCTCAGCAGTTAGTCACAAATATGGCAGTGTTGCGAAAGTGCTGGACACTAACCTCTCCTCTATGGCAAACTGAACTGGGCAGATAATCCATTTCATCTTTCAAAGGTGTGTTAGAAAACTAGACTTCTTTGTCAGCTTAAAGACTGCAGGGCCTGGAGCAGTAGTCACAATACAGGTCCTGGTGTTCAGGACATTGCTGAAACTCCACTGGAAGGAGCACTGAGAGACAAGAAATTCTGAGTAAAAAGGTATGGACGCTACACAAATCGAAAAAAAGGAAGCTGGTGAGACCAGGTCAGCCTTTGTTTAATCTGTGTGTTGCCTGGTCAGCTGGACACTTGTTTACCCTTGCATTCATTAGCATTCCACCTTCTAGAGATGTTTATGTGAATGCTTTGAAGTAAGCTTTTTAATTTATAGGTAAGTTTCTGAACTTCTGGCACTTACATCAACAGACTCCTAAGTACCTTTGGCCTGTGTCCATGTAAGACAACTACTATCAACTGTCTTCTCAGAAATTGTTTTCCTCTCACTAGTTCAAATAGGAAAGCATACCATGACTTGTAATTTACAGATTCTGTATGTGACCTACTTATGAAAATATGCAGCTTTTATCAGGATATGAAAAGGCCTTGATAAATGTATATATTTAACCTTGCATATGATTGTCATATATTTGAGGGATAGACAACTTCTAATTATATTTCCTTAGACACTGTCAGATTCCTAGAAATGAGGAGTGAATGTGAACCCTTTACCCTCTTTAGCTGTGCTGATAAGGGTCGGCATGTTTTTATTCTACTTGGCAGATGGTTATGAGGCATCACAGTTTTTATCAATACAAGTCTTAGATGTTAGAGGACCCTTAAAAGCAGTGACAGTTCCATTTTCCAGGCTGTGCTGGTAACGTGGGCTTGTCAGTCCACTAGTATATTTGGGCTGCTGTCAGTCAGAAAGACAGAAAATCACAATGCTAAACCCCCAGTAAACAGTGCAGTATGGAATTGGAGTAGTTACCAGGCTGTATTCCTGAAAATACTTCACAAATAACAGAGAATCAGGAAGAGAAACAAAACAGCAACAAGTTGTGTTGCTGTTCTGTTTGTTCTCTGGAGTATCAGCAGTTTAAACTGCTGACTACCCAAAAATGGTAAAGAAGGGTCATGACACTAAAATAAGAAATCCATTTAGATCAGCAATTTGTGTTATCAGGACACACCTATAAAAAAGCACATGATGTTTGCTAAAGAAAGAAGAAAATGTGAAATACACATTCTTCATGGCATATTCAAGAAATATTCAATTAATCAAAAAAATGTTTTGCTTTAAAAAAAAAAGAAAACATAACAACACCACCCAGCCTGCCTGCATACAGAAATAGCAAATCATGCAACATAATCTGTTATAATCATCAAGCAGGCAGTATTTTCCTAGGTAGGGAAAATATGATGGAAAATATATTTTCCATTAGATCGTGTGATCTTAATGACACAAAAGATAGCATTAGTCTTGATCAAAAAGTACCAAAAGTATTTAAAATGCTATTAAAATTGCATGGAAATAAATGATAAGAGCTAAAGATGCTTTGATTTTGAGCTGGCCCCATAATAGATGCAAACAAATAAGGACTGTCCTGTCAGATCACGTCTGTGTGCTGTCCTACCCTGGCCAAAATGGAGAACAGCAGAGCAACATCCTCACAAGGCTTCTGAACCCTAACACCAGGATTGAGTTACTGCATGTGCTATCCCATCAGCAGAATGGCCTCTGGTTCAGCCAGCTGGGGCCAAACACACTTGTATAAATATGGTATATTATTACTATTGTGTATATAGGGTATATTGTATAAATAAGATTTTTATACAATACCTGTCCTGAGGAGCAGTGAGTTGCAGCTTGATGTAGTCACATCATGGTCAAGCTACTTTTGATGGCTCATGGTTTCCCACTCAGTACCTTTTCTCCTTAGTTTACACAGACAAAGAAAATCTAGACACATGTTTATAGTCCCATCTGGTGATCATAAAAGATGTAAAATGAATCACTAAATAAATCACTAATAGAAGCATTTTCAGTCACTGAGATGTCAAAAATGCCCAGTAGAGATGGGATGCTATTTGGGATAATGGAATGAACAGCAAAGAATAAGAGGGCAGAATGAGACTCAAGCTGCCATATTCCATAAATGGGCAGTATGAAAATTGTAACTTTTCCTGTTCTTACATTCAGGAGAAATAGAAACGTTTCCTTTGGAATTCCCAGTTTATTCCCCTTACTGATCTCAGGCCACATCCTGAGCTGGGAGAAGAAGCACTTTCTGGTTTCTTCAGTAGACAGACCTCCCAATAGAGACAAGGATTCTATGCACAAGAAGGGCAGCAGTGCAGAGTGAGCTTCCACAGAGCATGCAAGCATCGTTCTCGGCTCTGAAAAATAGATATCCTCAAAATATTGTAGACAATACAGTGCATCCACTGTTGGCTGTTATCTGCATGATAGACTGTAGATGACCCAATGTAACATTTACCTGCACCCTACTAAGACCTTTATGTCCTCCATATAACACACATGAAAGATTGGGGTTTATTCATTTTCAACTGACTACTCCTATGTTTCTCTTTTAAATTATTTTCATGATGAAAAACTTAAATTCTCTTCTGAAATATTTATTATAGAAAAAAATATGTAGGTAGTCTAGGTTTGGTGAATTACTGACAGTTTTGCTATGGTGGTTTAGTCATTGAAAGTTTGGAGAAAAACATTACCTATTTGATATTTTTTAAACAAACCTTCAGTGTTTATATTTGAAATTACATTATTTGCCTACTTACCATTTACCACTTACATTTAAGTCATTTTGTCTTTACCAAAACTCCACAATATTTCATTTACCCAATAATTAAATTCATTTTGTACTTTTTGACCCACTAAAAATAATGTGGGATTTTGCCTCCCTTGTTTTTATTTTTTTCGTTTTCTGCTAATTGACCAAGAAACAAAAAAAATTCTCATTTGCAAAGATCTTTTTCAGACAACTTCTGATTATGCCTAGTTTGCTAGTGTTTGAATCATCAGGGAAGATTAGGTATGTCCTCGGAGGTTATTGTTAAAGACATAGCCACAGAGAGAACTCTGGGACTGCAGAAAAAGTAATTCCATCAAAGAGTTTATTCCCATTTAGATTCCTTTCAGAAGACTGCCAGTCAGCTTTATCTAGTTTTCATGTGTTTAAGAAAGGCTGGGTTAATTTTGAATCTACTTATCAAGAGTTTCTTTGCAGACTCCTTTGAATAGACCTTTTATTTTTTAATTTATGATGATTAGCTAGAATTGTATCATTATTTAAGTTTTTCTTACTACTGGCTTGTCTAGGATCACTGGGAGCATCTGTGACACCTTATCTGCTCTTGCTGATGGCTAATTTGTTATCAATATATATATATCAATTATCAATATCCTTATATTTCTATTGAGTTTATAATTGCTGTTTTCTCTTATACTTTCCCCTTAATTCATATGCTTTAAAACATGCCTTTTTATGAGTTGCAAAATCTATGAGTTTAAGACTTACTTGTTCTTAAATTCCAGCTCTTGCTTATACTTCTAGGCATATATATAGCTATTTATAGGAAGTGAAGTAAGGAAATACAGGAATTTTCATCTTTGGGAAATTTTTAAAGCTCTGCATTAAGTGTTTTACATTACTTCTCCCTAAAATTTATACTCATGCAGAAGAGAAATTACTGCTTTAAGTGTTCACTTTGTTCTGAGACTGGAGAAAGATTTACAGTTTGTTCAGGTGAAATAAGGTTTTAGAAAATGAACGTGTTGTAGAACCTTAGACTAAGTGCAGCATCAGATATATCACTGCTTGGCTATATCAGCATTTTTAGTAAATCACTGGCACTCAATCTGGAGACAACTTCCCTTAGTTTTGGTGCTTTAATCAGGCAATTATATAAATATTAAAAATAGCCACTTGCCATGAAGTACAAGATCATAGCATCATAGACTATCCCAGGTTGGAAAGAACCCACAAGGATTGAGTCCAAACCTTGTTTATGCGCAGGGTAACCTCAAAGTCACACCATGTGTCTAAAAGCATTGTCCAAATGTTTCCTGAATTCCATGAGAGTTGGTGCCATGACTGCATCCCTGGGAGCCTGTTGCAGTGCTCAACCACCCTCTGGGTGAAGAACCTTTTCCTAATATCTAACCTGAACCTCTCCTGGCAGAGCTTCATGCCATTCTCCTGGGTCCTGTCAGTGGACACCAGAATGATTAGATATTGATATGTACTTATAAACTTAAAAACTGTATTTTATGGAAGAGGAACAGAAAAGCACTAAACAATAATCTTGTAACAAAAGAAGGACCTCTTATACTGTCCAGTGCAGAGCATATTAATCATTTATTTTGGTTTAATGGTTACGTATGTTAAAGTTTCCTACCTTTGAGAGTGCTAAAGAGCTTTGTTACTATCCATGTAATTACTAAACCAGCTCGTAGTATAAGCAATTTTTTGAGAAAATATCAGTTTCAATTATGTGATTTCTAATTCTTCACATCTTTCAAATTCAGACATCAAATGCAGTCAGAAATAATACATTACATATACAGTTTATGCTTGTCTATTTTTTTAAAATACTGTCACTCTAAATTTTGAAAAAGAGAGAGTATTATATGCCTTTTATAGCACTGGTGTTTTTATCGTGGAATGACTGGAATTCACTTAAGGCAAAGTCCTTTAGTCAAAATCCTCTTTCAAAATGGCATTTGGAATTAAATGCATTGTTATGTTCTTATTCCATGTTCTATTTTTTAAATTTCTTGCTGTCAATATGAAAAAGTAGAGAAGTGCCAGAAAGACTGTAACTGCCTGTAGCATGATTCTGGGTGTTGTTTATTTTCAGCTACTCAAATGTCTTGTTTCCAACACCCTCGTTGCTTCTAATTTGCTGTCTGATACCAGCAGAGGTTGGAGCACTCACAGAGAAAAGAAAGTGCACGTACTCTGTCACCTTGGCTATTTGTAGTGGATATTTTCACACAGCAGAGTTAAATTACAGTTAGGAGACTGGACAATTGGAAATTTTTCTTTATGACTTTCACATTTTTCTCCATTAGTGGAATTTATAACATTTATTTCATGGAGCTCCACTATCATTTCTGTAATCAGGCTACAACAATGGCCCTATTTTGTCCAAGCTTACAATAAGAAGTATACAGTATGTTAAGCATATTATAAAAATGGCTGCTACAAAATCCTCATGCATTCAAGTTACAACAGCTGGAGGGGATTACAGAAATACACACGGTTTTCATCATTCTGGTTTTCTTCATAGCCAGTTCTAGGACTGCAGCTATCAGCCAGCAAACTCATGTCCTGTCCTGTGCACAAGATTTAGGGATGTGCATAAAAAGAATTCAGTCCCAGGACAATTCAGCAATTAGGAATTTTTAGAAATTACTTTGCAGCTTTCTTGGGGATTTCAAAATGATTCCTTACAAGTATGGGCTGAGGAGGGAGGAAGCACACCCAGAGCAGCCCACAAAAAGTGCCTGATAGGAACTGAGCGGTTGTGACACTCCACAAATGGAGAATGAGCACCTGAATGTGGAAGACATCACTGTTCCATCAGGCAGCTTGGGCATGAGGGTAAGGAAAAAACCAATACATCTGGAAACCACAGCCTCATCATTTGTACTTTTCAGCATGCAAAGCTTATGTGCAGTACACATTGTCAGACAGGGATTAAAAATGAGTGAGATGAAAATTATAATCTGCTCTCTCCAGGCCCAGTTTCATAATTCATCATTGTGCATATTGTTACACTCTAGTCTTAAACATTAGACACCACAATATAAGCTACATTCTGTCTCTGCTAGAAGCCTCTCCTTATGACAATCAGGAGGCCTCATCTTCTCCAGCTCCTTGAACATTCACATGCACTTTCCAAAAGCGGGGGCTCACGATTCTTAGACCCAGCTCCCCAAACTGTGTGTTCTTTCAGCACCAAGCAGACATTTTGCACATGTGAAAGACCATTATATATTTGAAACATTCCTAAAATGTGCTGAAAGTGCTGAACTGCTTTGCCTCTGATTGTTTGGAAGGAAACTTGCTCACAAAATATTTCAACTGCTACAGATCTGCTAACATCTGGGCATCTTCCTTACGTCAGAGGTGGATGATGAGACCCAGATGGTATGACTTACTAATGTTTTCATTAACTTCTTAGCAGTTTTGTCTTCCTTTTGTTTACCAACTGCAACTTCTTAACTCCAACTCACAGATGTAAGTGTTACTGGGGACAGCCAGAGAAACGAAATGGGTGTTTGGCTTACCTCCAAAATAACTTATTTCTCTTATTACATTGTGCTGTTCCAGGATATTCAGCCTATGAGAAGGTCAGCCCTAGATGATAGGAGACATTTTGCCAAGCTGCTATTTTCAGTAAAAATGAGCTATATGATTTGCTAATTATCTTCTAATTTAAGACTAAACATGTTAAGCTATGAAGACAACAGGAAATAAGGGCATAAGATAATATTAATGGCAACCTCTTGAACTTTGAATTTACAATCATGCCCAAACCTAAATGACATACTGAGAATATTTATTACTCTGAGGGAATGCCACTATTGCTGCAGACACAGGAGGTAGCCCAGTTATATTGTAGGCTACATGCTGGGAATTAGCTAAATACTTCTTTTAAGGAAGATGTTGGCAATAAACAGAGTACAAAAAAGAAAACAAACAGATCCAAGCAGCTGTATGTTATCTTTGTGGCAATAAATGTTTTTATATGTTTGCTAATTTTATATGGTAGAATTCCACACACAAGAATTTCAACCATTTCCAAAGGTTAGTTTCTTCATCTTTTTCCCACTGAAAGCAGAATTAGTGTTGGTGGAACAACTTCCTTTGCAATGCAGATCCCATTAAGAGGCTGATGTGGATTTTCAAATACTGTCTAAACTTACATTTTGCATTTTATGTAGCTATGCAGTTAAATTTGGGGAGGGAGGGTGGAAGAGAGAAACATCAGAGAGCATTGATTGCTTGATACTATTATTCACTAAACTTTGCAGCATCCTTAGCATTGTTTAAGAAAGTGAGGTCAAGTTCTGTTTTGAATAGATTATATTCTGTAAAATAATCACTGTCAGTGCTCAGTGAGAGGAGAGAAATTCAGAAGCTATATGAATATGTTTATTACACACCCAAAAAAAATACAGTGGTCACTTAAACTAACATAGGCAGAGAATTTATCAGTCCACTGAGCTTGCAGTAACTCAAGGAGTCTGGGGTTCTGTGGAGGAGTAGGGGAGAGAAAAAATGGGCGAAATTCTCACAGTTCAGGAAGTATCTCACTCTACTAGTGATTTCTCATTGATATCAGTATTTCCAGACTGTGAGAAGGCCTGTTAGTATTATAGTTTCTTTTTGGAGTTGTGCATGTGTTTGAGGGTGCTCAATGTGCACATATCTGTGTTAGCCTTATACTAAGGCAGCTGGTAAAAGTAATAGGAGAGGAATGTTTAGGCAAATTCTACTTTCAAAGGGTAAATCAAACATACCAAAAAAAAATGAACATAGTACATAGACAGCAGTTAGCCAGTCAGTTACTTGAACAGTAGAAAAAAATACAAGTTTAGCACAAGTAGGGTAGTAAGATCTGAGAAGCAATTTTCCAAGTAATACATTAAAAAGTTGTGACCAGATGTGCATAGAGGTGACAAGATATAGTTTTGTGACTTTATTCTACTTCTTCATTTCCTCTCTCTCATATGATTTGACTCTAGTTGCATCTTTAATTTATCATATTGTCTTAAGTGATAATAGAACAGAGCCCACCCATGGCTGTAGCTTTTGGATTATACTCTAATGGAAATTAGAGTGGTTTATGTTTTGCAGTTTCTGGCAAATAGGGACTAAAGTTTTGCATATTTCTTTCAGTTAACTTGCCCAACAGAAACACTGAATTAAGCATAGGGATGAAGGAAAATCAGCATTCTGTTTTTCTATTGTCCCTTCACTTTTTCAGGTTTCTGTTGTATATGAATGCAACTTTCTTTGGCAGAGACATAAGACAGAACCAATATAAGACTGTTCAGCTGTAGATTGTCTCTTTTTTTCTCTGTTGATGTTCCAAAAGGCTTTTAGCCTCAAAAGTATTCTGAGAAGCTCATGTTCAAATTTTGCAGCATCCTTTCTGCCACATTATTCTTGCTACTTGATGATGAAGCTCTGTTTTGACAGCCATCCTACAATAGCTAAGTAACTGCCACCAGAGCTGAAGTAACAGCTGGCCTTTCCTGGCAAGCCACAGACAAGAAGAGTTTGGCATGTGCCTTTGCTTGTCGCTGCTAGTCACAGCAGAAAATCTCAAGGCATTAAGCTGGCTTTGGTCTGTAAGACTGAGGAAAATGGAAATTTGTGTTGCCCGGTGTATGTAACATTAAATGTGTGAGATGTTCTTGTTTGCTTTTACTTAGTTCATTAATCAGATATTCTTCAAGGCAGCTGAATTTTTGAAATACATAGAAGAAAGTTTTACTTGGAAAAGTTAGGCAGTAAGCAGCTCTCTTCCAGCCGTGACTTTTATATAAGATGTCTTTTTATCTGCACTTAATGCTTTGCAATGTCATCTGCACGTCTTTGCTGTCAGTGTTTGGAGTTCAGGGGACAGAAACATTGCTGTAAAGTGTTCCCAGAAGGCTGGTGTAAAAGAAGCCTGACCTAGATCTTTTGCTTTCTCTCTATATCTGTCCCCTGTGAAGCATCTGTTTTGCCCTCAGATAGGTTCACATCTTCCTGGTGTATTGTGTTTCCCTTGATATACTGGCTGTTACTATGACTATTTCTCTTCATCCTGAACACTTTCATTTAAAGATGGAAAAGGAAAACTTTAAGCATTCAAGATTCACCTACCATGGTGTTTCTACTGATAGTAGTTCAGCAAATATTTCTGAGTTTTGTTGGACCTTACACAGAAATAAACTTCAGGAAGGGCTGCCATACACAGCCATGTACTAATGTGATGAGAAAGCATAAAGCTTTTCAGTGGAAATGGAAACAGCCCAAGCAGCCTGGCAAAGAAAGGTTTGCTTTACTCTCAATTAGGTTGTTAAAGAGCAATAGTAATTTGGGGGAGAAAATAAAACTAAAACAAAACAAAATTTGAGTGACCTTGCTGAAAGAGATTTCAGACTAAAACATAAGTTTGGTAGGTTTCAAAAGGCAAAGAAACCATGGAGAGAAATTTTGAGGACAGAATACTGATTTTGTCTTCTGCTGCTTTTAGCCAATGATCCAGTGATAGGGATTCATGTAATGGATCTGAAGAAGAAAGACTCTAACCTTGTTTCTAATGTGAGAAGGTGCTACCTAAAAGTCTTTCATTTTGCACAGCCAAGAGAAACCAGATGGCAATCAGGCATTTATGTTGATTAATTATTTTTTTTCCTGCTGTAAGAATTTGCTGAATGGACATATTTGCAACTCCAGCTCTTTAGTACAAAAGTGCTGACTATATTCTTCTGCACACCACATATTTTAGAATCCTAAGAACCTAATGAGACTTACATTATTGATAAAATCCTGACATGCAATCCTGGAGCCAGAATTAGAGATTTTTCACAGATGTGTCAATAAAAAAGGAAGATGATGTTTCTATGTGAGTTTTTCAACCTAGCATATATTAGTACATACAGTGTATACATACACAGATGTATGTATGACTCTTGTTATGTTCATTGGCCTTTTGGATTTTTATATTGGGGTGAAGTGAATGAAATAAGAAGCATTCTTAAGCAAAAATAACCCTGCAGTCAGAATTTTTAATGCTCTCTACTAATGATTTTCTCTACTTTTAGATCTAATTTTAATGTCAGTCCAGAGCCACCTGCAAGGCATTTGTTGGTGGATTGTGATTTTGTCTTTTTGTATCCTGGATCATACGGAATAGCTTACTTTTCTAAGGCCAAAAAGACTATTCTGATCAACAGTTCTAACCTTCTACACTATAAATGCCATAAAATCTCACACAGTAACTTGCACATTATTTGAGAAATCGATGTATTTTATCTGAACTTAAAGAGTTCAGCCATCTATTTTCTGAGTTTTCATACTCCAGTAATAGCTACTATAATTTGATTTTGAGTCTTTTATTCATTGGAAGATAAAATCATCTGTGGTCTGTTAGGCCCCACAAGCAAGCACTCCAGTGCTTCTAGTAGGAGGGAAAATAACTGCACAAATATTTATCTCTGGCATTAGCACAAGTATTATAAAAACACAGGCTCCTTGGCTTATTTCCCAGCCATGCCAGCTTTTAAGAGAACTTGAAGCCACTTTTCAATATGAGTTTGTTCTTTGAAAGTACTTGGTAAAATCTGTTCCATTTCTATGGGTATATGTTGTCATCTATAGCCTTTAAAGTCTGGCCTGCAACCGGTCACAGTAAAATATTACACGTGTTTGCTTTATATCATTTCAAAGGAAACTTCCTTCTGTACCTGTTCAAAACATAGAAGTGCAGTGAAGTGTATGTACGATGGTGTTCCAGAGTATTTCAAGTTTATTGAACCTGAGCAGTGCATATTTATGGTAGAATCCTCTGGAGATTTTTTCTTCAACTGGACAGATGAATATCTTGAACTTAGTTTGGGAGCTTTTGTAAGTATCTTGTAATACGCTATAGGATGTGAAGCAGTAAAGTTAGATTAGCTCAAATGGAAATAATTTTTCATCGCAGAAGATTTCAATAGCTTATATCTTACTAGGAGCAAGGAATTTTGCTGATGTGAAAGCAACAGTAACTTCACTAAGTAAAGAATATAGTCCAACAGAAGAATATGAACAAGTTGAAGATAGGCATTTTGATGAGATTTCAAAGATCAATAAAAAGATACTCCACATTTCTCAGTCTTTTCAACTACCGTGAGAAGTAGATATAATTCAGCAAGACTAAACAGAAAAGCTTGTAACTTGTACTCTTGCACTTAAGTGCCACTGCAGAATTTATGGGTGACCATAAAAAATAATTTCTTTCCCACTATCTGAATTCCTATATTGTTCTGTCATCCCATCAGATCTATGTGTTTGGTTTTTTTTCTTTATTTTTTTAACAAAACTGGTTGCTAAGAGACTTGTTTTACTTCTTTCATAAGTCCATGATCTTCTTCCACATTTTAATTAGTGGTATTTGTAATACTTCTTTTGCTCACAAGACATCTTATATTGTAATGTCACTGGGGTTAGCATCCTCAGACAGTCCATTTGAAAGTCAAAACCAGTAGTTTCTGATCCCTGAGCCCACCACTGCTTTTAATAAGCTCTACTGAAGCTGTTAGGAATTAAAGGTCATTACAGCTTTGTGTATATTTGAGCTATTTGGCAAAATTAGCTTGCCATGGTGGCCTGATGGGTAATGATGAGCACATCTGGTTCCATTTCTTTGGAGCTACCACAGCAAGATGTAATTTCAAACATGAGGTTTCAATATCCACCACCTGGGGAAATCTCCACAGGGATTTAACTCTTTTCTGCCCCCTTTATTTAAGATCATTCACTTCAGTTATTCCTTTGTCTTCAGTGCATCATACCATTTCATTCCCATAATTAAGGCTTTCTACTAGGGGCTAGTTCACAATATTAGGTACAAAATAGTTTGAGACAAGGACAGACAGCAACCATGTGTTCATACAATGCCTGGAACAGGTGGTGAGCACCCTCTAACAAATATATCTCTGCTCAGTGATGGTGCTGTAAATGAAGTTTTGCTTGTGGACAGAGGGTTCACAGCAATGAGCAAAACACTTTTTTCTGAAGGAGGGAGATCTTTTATACTGTATAATATGCTGCAAGAAGGAGATTAGAATTGGACCAGCTGGAAAATTTATCTTAGAAAAAAAAGAGAGAGAATATTTAAACAAATTAGCTAAATATATCTGTAAGACTATATTTTTTAAAAGTACAGTTAAAATGTCAAGTCCTGTACCCAAATAGGCATAGGAAAAAAAAAACCCTACAGATGACTACAAGCATATTTTGATAACATGATTTCTTAGTGCTTAAAAATACATGTAGTTACTTCTATTATGAAAAGTGTCAAATTTAAAATTTCACTTAACCTACTGTTCTGTACATCTTATGCTTCTCTATTATTTTGTCATTATTTGTTTTGCTGGTTTTCTTCTTTGACCTATTGACTTCAGTGGAAATGAGGTGCAACACAGATGTCTTGTTCTATGTAGGAGTACACCAGAATTTCCATTAATGTTTTCCTGTATTCTCTAAGCAGAATGTTAGAATGTACATCTGTGTGTTCTACCATCTATGCTTGTTAGAAAGCATGAAAAATAAAATAAAATAGTATTCAGAAATATAGAGGGAAAACACAAAAACCAGGAATAGTTTCATGGGACTAAAACTAATTTATACTGGTTCTTGAAAAACAGACTGCATTTTATACCTAGAAACTGGGAGCTTTTTATCTTCTAATTTTTTTTCCATGTTTCTAAATCACCTCAAGAGCTGGGGAGTGGGAACATCTTCATCTGTACCTTAAGCAACGGTACAAAAGTGTCAACAGGATTTGTTCTCTGTCTCTTCTTTCCATTTGTGTCAATACTGGCATAATTAAAGTCAAGATCAAAACACATACTTGGGTGCACTTGCTCTTGAAGCAGAAAGTGAGACGAGGCATCATCACTCTTACAGGAAATCCCATAAAACTGTATGGCAAATTTCAGGTTGTTAAATGCCATCAGCCATCCCTTATCGTACATAAGAAGCCATCTGACTCCTCTTGGGTTTCAGCAAAAACACAGTGCTTTCAGCAGAGAGGTGTCCCAGCACAACTTTTTTAAGGAAGCCAGAAAACAGAAGACTGATAACTCTTAGAAAGAAAAAAATAAATTTCTACAGTGAGGCTGAATCTCATCTACCTGACTGAGACATACTCCTCCATTTGCCTAAAACTTTTTACCAATTTTTTTATGATGCATTTTCAACCTCTCCAAAATTCACAATCTCAGAGGAATTTATTTGTATCATCACTTCCACCCCTCCCACTTTAATGTTAAATCTATTCAGTAAATTAATCTGTTCTACTAAATAGCTTCATACATTAAATAAAAGTACTTGTTACATGCATACAAGATAATTAATGTTTGAAACTGGTAAATCAGCAGGAAATAATCTTAACCTTTTCATTAGTGAGACATCAGTTTCAATTCTATTTTAATTTTCTTAGCATTAAGGAATTATTAGTATAAATCACAGTATAACTGAGGTTGAGAACACTAAGTGTTCTAATACATCATATTGAATATGGCAGAGAAGTTCTACTCTAAAATATTTTTTCCTTTTCTCATACACTTAGTCTGGAGCATGCCATACATCATCCTGTGGCTGAACTGGATTTCTTATCAAATATAGGATCATTAATTTTAATGGAGTCGAACCAAATCATAGAAAGGTTAGAGATGGAAAGGGCCTTTAGAGGTCATCCAGTCCAAGCCCCCTCCTGTGATCAGGGATACCTATAACAAGATCAGGTTGCTAATTAGCAAAGTGATAATAACACTACAAAAGGCCCACAACACATGGGCAAGTTTTCCTTGTTCCTTCAGAATCAACACAAAAAGCCCTTTCATGTTTGAAGCCCCATGTGTACTTCTGCTGCCATTCCAGTACACTACATATGTACACAGAAATAACAATTCCAACTTTGAAATGCAGCTGTTTAAGGAAAGGCACAGAAGAAAAAACTGCACATCCAGCAGTTTTGACCTTCTGAAGCTAACATAAGACTGCCCTTTCCAGAAAAGTGTTACTTGCAAACATCATGCTGTTCATGTAGGACAGCATGACCTCTTTTCTTAATGCTTTCCCTGCAACATGCATAGGCAGATAACTTCATGCTGTAAAAATTCCCTGACTCAGTCATCTCCCAGTGAAGACATGAGGGTATGAGTAAGGGTGTGAGTACAGCCACTGCTCCAGAGAGCTCGCTGTCTCAGATGAAGGTAGAGGAAAATTTCATAATATTCTCTATAATTCCATCCTCTAGCTACTGGCAGCTACTGGAATTAATGTAGGAACATTTTTTGAAGTGATGTATATATTTTTGTGCGTAATAGTAAAAAGCTTCAAATATGTTTCTCCTTACAAACTCAGCATGAGGAGATGGGTTTGCTACTGAATTTCTCAGATGCAGCTGAGTGCACCTGCACACCACTGGGTGTGAGAAGTTACAGGTAGGAAATAGTCTTGCATTAAAAAAAATTGAACAGGGCTCAAAATCAAGTTTTATAGTCAAAATCTAAATCCATTATGTGGCAACAAAATAAACTTCCAGGAGAATCAGCATCTAGGGTTTTTTGTTATATAACCCCTTTACCACTAGTAGCTTAATTTGAACTGCAAGCATGATTTAAAAGTTACTGTAGTGTAAAATATATTGTAGGAAACTGAAATGTCACTGTAGGTAAAAAAATAAAAGACTAAACTGTACTGAGACACATCTATTAAGCAAACAGGTTTATAAATTAAGGGCAACAAGAGAAATTAAAGAGAGAAGCTCAAAATGGCAGGTACAAGAACACAAGACACTTGAATAAAAATGACACAGCATTGACATTGACTGGAAGAGAATGAAAGGAGCTCACTATTTCCATAAAGTCTTGTGAAACAGCAATAAAACTGAGAATCTAAATAATCCAGTTATTTCAGCAACAGCTAGTAAACTAGACAAACAGCAATGTGGATGAATGTTACTTTACCTGTCTTTGGCATGAATGTTCACAGATTGTTAGCAGCTGCTATAGCAAAGAGCACTCCTGAGGGAACAACCTTTAATGCTCTGCAAGTGTCTTTAAAACTCTGAACTTAAAATTAGTAGGGTTTAGGCACTTTGTCTTCAAAACGTATTGTGTGTGTGTGGCAGGATTGTCATGAATGTGTGACACTGTGTGTGGTCAGTATAGGTCTCATTAGATCATACAAGCAGGTGAGCTAACTACAAGCAATACACTATACTGATAAATGCAATGAGTAAATAGGACCCCCTTAAGCAAATAAGACATCATTTTATTCAGCCTTCTGCTCTGATTTGCTAGAGTATTTCTCAGTATATCAGAAATTGCATTCACTTTAGTACTCTTCTTTTTCTGCAAAAATGATTCTGAAGAATTCTGACTCGCTCTGCTGATTTATTTTTTCTTTCACCTGAATTCATTCTTTACAGATAAGAAATAGCAGCTCATCTGACAATGCGTTACCTCTGTCCTTCACGCCATTCACACTCCTTAAATATCATCAAGCAGTCATAGTAATTGTTTACAAAGATATCCCATTTATGGTCACAAGTGACATGAGTGCTTTATAGCTCTGTATTTGCAAGATACCAAAGTGCTTTCTTAAAGAGTAGTGCAATTTCCCTTCTGCTCTGGTCACATGAAATCGGTGAACCTCATAAACTAGAAAAGCTTCATTAATGGAAGCAACTGTCCCTTGTGAGTGAGCAGCAGAAGCCAGCAGATCAAAGGTGCCCCACTTCCTTAAGTAGTGCCTGCACATCTGTTTTTGTTATATCAAGTGTACGGTTAAGCCTGCTGGCTGACAACAACAAAGCTTTTTGCTATAGCTGTTTTTCTAATATATGCTGACTTCAGTTTTCAACTCATCTTTTTCTAAAAATATTTAAGTGTTTTAACATGAAGTTATTTGTCTGACTGATATAAGCTTTGTCAAAGTTTAACTAGAGTGTTGAGAGATGGGATGCTCCTCATCTGGCTATACTAGATGTAAAAAAAAAAATTAGGCAGCATTGTGCTGGAGTTAACTTTCCTTCAAACTAACACCAAACCCAGGACTGGATCTGCTATTGTAACAGTAGATGTGCTCTCAGTTTCAAATGACAGATAGAAATCATAAATAATGGTATAACCTTCATGGAGATTAAGAAAAACTAAATAAAATCATCATTTCATAGTCTCGTATTTCTCTGGAACTAATTTTGAAGAGCTAACTATTCCTTGGCAGAATCTCATTGATTTCCATTTTCTTAATCTGACAGAAACAATTTAAATACTGAAATTTTTCAAACCAGAATATTCTTTAACAGTAATATCTAAGAAATGCACTTTTTTCCTACTTTTTTATCAAATATGAAAAACTGTACACTATGGAATTAAAATAATGCCTACCCAAGACCATTCTAACTCTTTTCTGTACAGTTTTGCACAAAAGTCTTAGCAGTAGATCATTCTTATTGAATATTGCCCATATTTCATAAGCACAGACTGTCACACAGTAGTAAATAGGTGTTTAGAACCTGTACTAGAAGCTACTCTGTGGACAAATGTCTTAGTACTGAAAGTGGCCAAGCAGCCAATCGAATCTGTAAGACTCTACTCTGATTTTAATTGTAACAGTGACAAAAAATGAAAGAAAGGCTAATCCAGTAATGCACTTAGCAAAATTTTGTCTGAGAGAAAACTAACTGGAGTCTTTTGAACTGTATCCTCTCCTTCCAACTGGTGTGCAAAACTGAGGAAGCTGATCAACTAAACTGAAAAGTACCATGTATTTTTGCATAGTACTGCATATGAGTGATTAAAGAAAATGCTCAATGCCTGATGTTGGTATGACAATGTCCACGTGAGTCCAGCTGACTCCTTCCTCCTGCTTTGGCAGATAGGTGTAACAGTACTTACAGGATGATGAAATACTGAAAAACCTGAATCAAGTCCACTCCACAACTTCATGATCAAGCTTTGATTTATTCCTGAGTAACTGCAGTACTCACCAAAAAAAAAAAAACAAAACCAAAAAAACCACCCCAAAAAAACCCCAAACAAACAAACAAAAAAAAATCAAAAAAAAAAAAGCCTCCTATTTACTGGTGAGAATCCAGGAGAACTCTGAGCAATTCAAGCAAAATAAATCTTTTGTGTAAAACATGTCAAGAAACCCTTCTTTCTACCCAGGAAGGAAAACAGATAATTTTAATTCTAGTGTTTCTATTTGTAACCTAACATATTTCTTCAGCTAAAGAGGACAAGCAGTGACTTTAAATAGGTCTCCTTGTTTCCTCTTGTCCATATCACTCCCTAAAGTGCTCTCCACCCTATCCTTGTTTGAGTGATATCCTTATTTATGAAGGTTAGGTCATCCAATTTGCTTACAAAGTCAATAAGACAAGTTAACCAGGGCTTTAGATCAATAACAAATGTTACATATCATATGCTCTAAGTACAAACTAGAAATAGCAAAAACATTTATAAAAATATTCAAGGAAAAGGGATGCATGAAGAATGTTTATTTGTTTATTTAGCTTTTCTTTGTTCATACTCTCACTTGTTGTTTATAAGAGAAAGCCATAGTTGTTCAATTAATACTAACTTTAGATAGCAGAAAGAATGTGTATATATATAGCTGAATTTTCCTCCCAAAGATGGAAATGACAGCCAAAGACCATCCTAATGGAAAACTGTAGCTCTTACAAGACTTATTCATTACAATACGAACCAAGTATTGTAGATAACAAGCATGTAAACTTACACTTTGCAAGTAGTGATTCTAACTGTGCTTCATTTTATGTGCTTGTGTCTTAGCAAATCCAGAGGATCTGGGCTGTGTGAATCTGAATATAGTTTTAGGGTAGTGTCTTAAAAGTGCAAAGTTTATCCTACAAATAAATTTGAGCTTACCCTACATATATAAGTCTACTCACAAGTAGTGCATTTAAATATGTCAGCAGAATTAAGCCAGAACCTGAAAGGATAAAAGTCAGTAAACTGGTCATCTATGTGTTGAAAGTACACATTTAACAATGTATCTCACCCAACAAAATGAGTAATTTCTTCTTAGCTATATCATGAGTATTACTTTAAATCCATAATATTTCTGTAATCTACTCTTTTCTTTTCAGAAATGATCATTTCTATTTAAATTTAAATGATGGTGCTAATGTAGATTTTGTCCTTTGAGCAGACTAACAAATAAGAAGATATTTTCATGAGACTTTTGACGTCATTGGATTTAACTCAATTCAGGCTACTAATCCCCATGACAGATTAGCTAAGTGTCTTGGATAGCAACATAATCATATATAAGAAAGACAATTTGAAGTCTGACTGGACTTGGCATCTCGTAACACCTGTGTTAGACTCAATCTGTAATATATAAATGCTACCTCGTATCTCTTGATATTCCAAATAAAAAGAGGTCTCCATGTTTATGGTAGAGTATTTGCTATTGAGTATTGCTTCCTCAATGCCAATGCCAGTAAGCTGACTTTGGTAAATTCCAAGGTCCGTACTGATGAACCACATGTGCAAAAAGAGGTATACGGCTTTTTGGGTTAACATTAGCTTGCATTCCAGTAGTGGTAATTAGGCCACAGTTTGGGCAATTCTGTCTTGGAGATTTCCTTTTTCATAATGATCTTAAGAGAATTGAACAACAACAGAATCTGAGGGAGATCCTAAGTCATGTCCTTATAAATTTAGTGATTCTGTGAATGTTTTGAGAAGACATTGTGAAAAAGAGTCAGCTTTCCAGTGTATTACCTGTGGGCCTCTCTCCTCTCATCCGGTGAACCTCAAAGTATCTATCCCTTAAGATCAGTTCCTATAGGCTTTTGTGGGGGACATAAACCAAGCACTGAGGATATATGGTGAAATGTTATGAAAAAGAAGGGTATGATTATTTTTCGTTTAGCACACTTTCAGATATTAAGGCACTTACTTTCCACTCTGTTACACTGATGCCCAAGTCTTAATATTTGTTTTAAATGGATGTGAACAGCTAGAAATTTTAAAGTGTTTTAACACAGTCACTTTTCTCAAATAGAAAAAATGATTGCCAATAGTTATGGCAGGGTGCATATGTGTAACTGACAAATAATTTGTCTGTTTGCACCTTTGTTTTATTTGAGAACAGGCATGACCAAATAACCTTCTGAAACATAACTGTTCTTTGAAGGTCTTTGACAGAAGTATTCACCAAGTTTCTTTGTCTCATATCTTGAGAAGAAGTGTGGTTTGGTTTGTTGGGTTTTTTTCCTACTAGCAGATGGGTGATTAGCCACTGTGTTGGCATTTCTAACAGAGTATTCTGTAGTGGAACATGGCTTCTCCAGTCTTCTAGTCTCCATTCACCTTTCTGTGGAAAATATTATTCCAAGATAGTTTAGTCCAGGGTTTGTTTTATATCTCCCAGCACAATTTAGCTACAACACATTCTAAGCAAGGGACCTTCCATATAATATCTTCTACTTTAGACACTAAAGATTTCCACATTTTCTCTAATGAAATATTTAATTTCAAACTCTGTTGCACTGAAGGAAGTGGGAATTTTGCCAGGACTTCATCCTATCTGCTTTCTGAGTCTACCCATGAAATTGTGCTATGTCACATGACATTCCTAGCACAGCGTTGGGTAGGGTATATCCTGCAGAAAGACATCTCTTGTAAACAAGATTTAGCAATCTTGGAGGGAATTTCCTGCTTTTGGTCAGATTGTTTTGAACACCGTTGACCTTGTTGCAGATTTCTATTCTAAGAGCAGCTATTCATCTGTGTCCCATCCAGTTGCTTTGATGACAGTAACTGCTGGGGAGGTGGATAAGGAAATCTAGAGACACTCGTTCCAGTTGTGAGGCCTGCTGATAACCAGCCCAGACTATGCTCTGGCTAGTCTATCCTGATTTAAACACTGTTTCGAAGGAAATAGCTTCACTAAGGAAGGAAGCAAGGGAATGCAGAAAACAAACCAAAAAATTCCAAGTATAGCATTAACCTAGACCAGATCATGTTGCTATCATGCTACCAATATTGCACAACTAAACAGAGTGAAGTCACCTCAGATTGCACCAAAAATGTATTTGTATAATGCATTGACATTTGAGGCATTCTCAGATGCTCTTTAAAATGTCAGTACTATTGAGTAGATGAATCAGCACTGTTTGTTCCTACTTTGCAAAGAAAGTCACATTCCTCAGCAAGAAAAAAAAACCTTCATACATTTCAGACAGTAATGACTGATTCATAGGCATAGGAGATTTAGGCGCAAAAGCTAAACCGTAGGGAGCAAAACAGACATTTATTTAGTAAACTTCAGGTCTTCTAACTCAAAAACTCTTCTAGCTTTTTCATCTCTCCTCTATAAACATCTATTTATGTAAGAATTATATTTTAATGGACTTAATTTCTAGGAAGTAATCTTTTCCTTTGGTCTCTTTGTATGGTCTGACTTCCCAGTCCCCAAATGTTTGCAACATAAAATAGTTTTCATGTGTCAGATAATTCATAGCCCTTACAGGCTGAAATCTCTCCAAAAAAGTACCTAATCAGATCATGGAAAATTAAAGTATAACAGAGACAATCAAAAATTGCATCTTGGCCATGCTACATGCAGCACATCATCTCAGTGGGGCTGATTTATCCACACAGTCTCAACATTTCATAGGAAATCTTTCCATTTTTTGTTTGTCTTACAATATAATAAAGAACAGACTAGAGAACAGTTGTAGTCTGGAATAGTCTGAAATTACTAGAAATGTTAAATTGCAAAGTCTGCATAATGGGAATCAAACATTTCATAAATATTCGATATTTTCATTTGATACTGAAACTATCAAGTGTATTGCATCATTTTCAAAATTTTAGATTCTTATGTAAAGAACAAAACAAGATTTCATATAGTGACTTACTAAATACTTTCAAACAGCTCTAGAAGAACAGAATGGATGCTCAAGGTATCAGTTTAGGTATTTAGAAATTGAGTTGTCAGTCATATAAGCTAAAAATTTAGTAGCTTTTATTTTATTATGTTTAATGAATCACCAAATGTAAATGTTTCAGTAGTTCATTCAACAGTGGAAGTTCTTGACTTCTACAAGGGTATTTCTCACTGTGTCTTCAAAAGGTTGTGGTTTTTAGTGGTAAAACTTGCAAAGTCTTCAAAAACCCTCCACCCATATTTATGCAATGGCATTCCAGCTTTAACTTCATATGATGTAAGGTTTGATTCAAAGGCTTACTAAAATCATTAGGCACTTTCTGCTGACCCACAATCCTAAGCTAGTGTCAAAGTTATGTCCTAAGTCTGCACATCTATGCAACTTTGGCTTTAACTGAACAAGAATTTCTCACAGAACGCTGTATGGTGATGCAGTGATAAAGAACAGCACAAAAGCAAATTTAGCCTATTTCATCATCCTCTTAATATTTCAGCTAAAAGTCAAGCATTCAGGCTGTATCATGTTCTCCAGTATTGATTAGGAGAGTAAAGATCAAGTTTAAACCTGTATCATGGATGTTCCAGTTGTAAAATGAAGTTAAGAAAGAACAATTCTGATGAACTCCTTTTGGATGCAATACAGATTTTCCTCTTGGGCCTGCGGAATACCCAGAGACTAACATGACCAAGCTTTCTACAGTCGTAGGCTACCTGTTTTAACAAGAGTGCATAAATTCTATCTCAACAAGATAGTGGAAGCTAGACCTGATGTAAAAATTATTGCACAAGATTTTGGTCTGCATTTTTTACAAGGTCTGAACACATAGTCTGATGGATCCCTTTAGAATCCCTGACTGTATTGTGTTACTGTAGATACAAGATGTGATTAGTGTATGATTTTCCTGAAATTATCATTTAGAAAATCTGATTATTTTCTAGAAATTTTCATACATTTCTCTGAACACAAGCTGAGCCTGATCATAGCATATACTGATCACATGTTTAGCTGTCATTATATTATTTTCCATAGCTTAGGTTGAAGTTAAATCAGTCCAAAAGAAGTGACAACATATTCCTTGGATGTAACTGCATGAAGCAAGTCACAATCCCACAACAGTCTCATTTTAATCACATCTGACCCTCCCTTGCATCATCATGGCATTCACAAAAGAGGGAATTTTCTTTTTCAGAAACCCTTACACTACGAATAAATGGCTTTACAGACATTTTTTTTCTAAGGGACTTTCTTTATTTTCCTCAAAATCAGGCTGCTGATTTACCTATTTTGAAATATCTTCTACTTTCAGTGTGCTGCATGAGCAGGACAGAAAAAAAGACACTCTCTGAACTTTCTTCTGTGGCATTTGCACCCTGATATAAACTCCCTATTAGGCTAGAGTAGCAATCAGCTATAACCTTTCCTTGAGTTTCTGCGTTTCATCACTCAGTTTCCCTCTGGTCTTGCTGACACTCTCTGGCACACCTTCCTTACTGTCATTTGCATGTCAGTCAGCAGCTGCTTTCTCACACATCCCAGCCCCACTGACCAGCTTGTGAAGTGCTAGCAGATGATAGTGTTGGCTGCTTTGTTGTGCTTTTTTTGTTTGTTTGTTTGGGTTTGGTGGGGTTTTTCAGCCTTTCTGCATTTTAGAAAGAAAATTAGTAATGTAATCAATCAAAAGTAGATCAGACAGGTGCACGCAACATTCACAAATACAATCCAGGGTGGTTTTGCTGTCAGTGTTGAAAATTCATGTGCTTTCTTGGCTAATGTTAGTCAGAGGAGGAGAAAAGTGGAGAAATGGCCTATAATTCACCACAGACTTGACATGCTAGGCTTCTTCAGAGTCCATTCACTTGAAAGATTAGTAACGCTGGTAGCTGCGTCCTTCCTGTTCCTATCTTTGTCCTGCTGTAAGCATTCATGCTGGCAGGTGCTGAGCTGGAGCAGAAAACTGACTTAGCTAAAAATCAGTGAGGTTTTTGGGAGATGGAGTTGATTTGATTGATTTGTTGGTTGGTTGGTTCCTTTGCTGTCAGATCAGTTTTTAGCCATGGTGATTCCTGATCCAAGTCACTGTGTGGTCTTGTGAACTGTTATGGCAGAACAGAAGCAGCATATATGGGGAAGGAAAGAAGAAGAAGGAGGCAACATTTTTATCCCAGCTCTCATTTATATCAGCTTTAAATGGCCACAAACCCACATCTGCCTTTACACAGCTAAAAAAGAGTCTAGGACATGAGCACTGCTGAGATGTTACAACATAGGGTCAGAAGTGCAAATGAAGCATCCCTTCACATCCTTGCCCTCACCACTACCAAAAGATCTGCAGTAGCATTTGTTACAAGGAAGGATCAGGCTCTCCTGTAACCCTGTGTCATCCTCTTTATTCTTCATGTTGTCCATATATATCCATCACTTAGCACATCCATCACACAGGATAAAATCTATGCTACATGGTTACCCAGAGTTACACTGCCTTGCATTTGAAACATTCAAAGTAGATGTTGGTAGTTGTTTTGCAAAGATCTTCACAATGTGTTTTGTGATACAATGCAATATATGTGACCTGCTCTCAGGTCACATATATGCAATATATGTGCCCTGCCCTGTTATATGAGCCTAGGATTTTTTTTTAATATATGATCTATGGTTTAAAATGTTCTTAACCAAATAACTCCTTTCGCTTTGAGATTCCTCATAAGCCATTTGTAAGATAGTTTGCCAAGCAAAAGGGTGATGTAAGCAGATACAAAATAAGATACTAATCATTGTGATACTCACCCCCCAAAAGCAGCCATTAATCAGTTGTGTGCTACACAAGCATGCTGTGCTTTATTAGAGTATTTTGCCAAAGCTCTTCCAGCATGCACCAAATAGTACAAGGCTCTTCAATTTTAATAAACATGCACACACAAACACACTAGATATGCCAAGACAGGAGGCCTGGAGTATTTGAGACACAGCGGCAGCACCACACAACAATAGTGCAGTTTGTATTGCTGGCAGTACTGGCATACCATTGGCCAGAACTTCAAAAGTGTCCAAAAGACCAAAGAAATGGCAGTAAACAGAAAGCAACTTTAAATACCCATAGAGTACTTTGAAGTCATTATTAACAAAGCATCCCATAGCCTTAGGCATGCACAGAGTATGTCTGCACACCAAGATTCTGAATGAAACAGGATTTGTTTATTAGCCTCTCCACCAAAACCACAGAGTAATTTGTTCTCTGCTCCTGCAGCTGAATGTGCATTTTCTGTGGGACAGATTCAGCTAATAAATGATCAGTTCACTGGAGGGAGTAGTAAGTCCTGCTAGGGAAAAAAAAGCCCAAAGACAGCCTTCTGTTTTTGTGTTCCCCTCCTGACAACACTGGTTTTGAGTTTTGATGGCCAGATGCAACTTCCATACAACCACTGGTTCCCTGGATGTTGTAGGTGGGCACAAAAGAACCAGGAGAGATCTTCTGTACTGTCATGAAGAGGATAGTAAAGGACTTCCACTAATTACTGTTAAGGCTGGTGCAAACCATTTCTTTTCTGCAGGGTTCTGTTTTCCCCCTAAACTTTGATCCTTTTAATGCTGCCATGCAAGCCCAAATTGTGCCTACATCACCTGTGTGGTCTGTCTGTCTTTTCCTGGTACCAGGACAAAAAGCTCTCTGGGGCATGAATTTCTGCTTTGTTTCCCTGCTCTGAAGAGATCTTAGGCAACTGTAGAAAAGCTACAAGTTTGGGGATAGAGAGAAATTAAAAAAAAAAAAAAAAAAAATCATTTTGGCCAGGTTTGCAGCCTTCAAAACCACAGTTGAATACTTTGAAGTTCGAATACATTTTTAAACCAAGTTTTCTGTTCTTTGTGATAAAATTACTTCAACTGTGTGGCTAGGAAGTAATAGTCAGGCATTAAATAAGAAAATTACTATAACAAGGATGACTTAGGACCTCACTCAAAGTTAATATATCCCATTTTAAAGCTCAGTGAAGAATAGAATGAATCAAAGAAACAGGATTTATTTCAGAGGCTGAAGTACAAAAGCCTCATTAATTAAAATATCTGGTTTTGTATGCCTTTTGAATGTGTATTAATAACCTTGCTGCCTTATGGACAGATAGTGCATCAAGATATTTTTTCCTAAAAGATAACAACCAAGCCACTGACTTGCACTGCAGATTTCAGGAAAAGGGGGATCAGTTGCATTTTGTTTGCAATATCCCTTTATTCTTTAAGACTGATTTCATTAAATAAAAACAAACCCAAGCTTTTTATTAACAAACTCTAACTTCAGCCCTCGCCCATCTATTTTCACCTATGTCCAAGAGATGTCAATAACAAATGTTTATGTTTGTTTTGGTTTTAAATAGAATTTTAGTTAAACAAATATCCTGTTTTAATCTGTGCTGCTACACTGTGTTCTGAACTACCTGAAAAGATTAGCTAGAATAAAATGCCAGCATTTGGATTTGCTCAGTGGTTACTAGCTAACATTTAGGAGTATAAATTGATTTCAGATGGGAATGTCAGCTACATGCTCTGGCTAGAAATGAAGCCCTGACTCAGAGGGATAGAGAATATATGATAATCAAAATTCCTCAAATTAATTTCTTCCAAGTAGGGGAGTAACATCGAGGTGGAATTCATCTTGTATCCATTGCAGTATTTTGTTCTACTCCCAAATAACAGCCAAGTCTTCCTAAACAGTGCCATACACTTCTGTGAAGCCTTTCTCCCCACACTGCTTTTCTCAGGCCTGGCCTAAAATCATCCTACATTACGTTTCTCAGGATTTCCACAACCTTGCAAACCAGTATGATTTTTAACCGTCAAAGCAAAGCAACAGGAGGATGGATTTTAAATTAAATAAAATAACAGTTTTGGAGAGAAATGTCTGGTTTATGCTAAAACAGACTTTCTTTAAATCAAGAAAAAGTTTGTTTCTGCTGTAGTCATTTCTAACGATGCTAGTAAAGGCTTCATTTTAGGCATCAATCACAAGAATGAAATAGAAGGGCAGCAGTGGTATTACTCCTCAGTGATTTTAGTCAGTACCCCAGCTGTTATGGTATTAATCCAAGATAATTAAGACACACATACAGCTTCTTGCACTGTACCATATGAATATAGTGACTCAGGACAGCATTGCTTGTAACTGCACCACTTCTTATCTGCTCTTCACTGAACACCTAACCTGTTGAATTAAACACAAATGTGTGACAATATTTCAGAGCCACCGAGCTCTTATGTGTTTCATGCAAGTTTCATCTTCACAAAAGTTACACAGCCTCCGGGGGAAGACCACTGGTGTTGAGTCTGAAAGCTGTGTGTCCGAGCCCCTTCAGGTGGCAGAGAAAGATCAAGTGAATAAACATATTCAGGCCACACTAATTTTAATGATGGAGATGGGTGCAGATGAGGACTGCTGGGCTGCAGTCCTGTTACGTACCTCAGTACAAAACTGATTAAATATCTCTCCTGAGATGTGAAGGAATAAAACACAGCTAGCTATTCTTTTTCTCAAATCAGTAACATGAGAGGTACCATGACTTGGGTTTACAGGGAATCTGCAGCAGATGCAGCCATTGGGTTTTATTTGGCTGTTTGGTGCTATATGTGAAGAGCATGTTCTTTCTCTGGCCTCTGACTGATTACTTGCCTTTATGGTTTGGGGGTTTTTTTATCCAATGCTCAGAACACTGTCCTATGGTGTGGCTGTCATACCTGGCATGCTAATATTAATACCATTCATCAAGCAATAAAATCCATGTGGGACTGACATTACCTTCTTATTTATGTTGAGGCTGACTATTTTTCCTTTGAAAATGAGTAGCAGGGAAATGGCAAGTAGCAATCTCTAGGTTTGATTTGTAGTTGAAAACAAGCAAACCTAATATCTGGCCCTAAGCAGAGCTTGTTCATCTACTCACTTTTATTTCCCTTCTCCCAATCTGTTTAAAGAAAGTCTTATGTCAAACTTAGCTGCCTATAAAGCCTCTGTTCTTTTGAGTGGTTGTACTTATATTCTTGGCTTTAAGAGTGGCTCTAACTCCGCTAAGTTATTAACCAACACAGAATTTATCGATATGAACATAGTATGTGGATCCTTTCAAAGGACATCCAAGTCTCCTTCATTCTCCAGACAAACTCTTAAGGGCCAAGTCACCAAAAGATGTTTTTGTCTTTCCTTCTCCACCTTTTGCCTTTTTTTTCCAGTGCTAAGCAACCATAAAGTATCTGCTACACACTTCTGTGATGCAGTGAGAAGTATAATCAGCCCTGGGCCAAGTCACGTACAGAAAGAAATAGAAGAGTATTTTAACGGAGCAGGAATGTTTTTTATCTCTAAACTACTTACATTTAACTGTGTTTTAAAAAAAAATCATCCTCATTTGACCAAAACAAATCTCCAAACACAGATGTTCACTAAGTATCCAAAGATGAATAAAAGAAATTCAGAGAAATTTTGGGGAAAACACTCAGAATCTAAATCACGAAATCCTTACACAGATTTTATTCAGTCAAAACTTGCTCTTAATTAATTGAGGCTAAGAAATGAGTAAAGCTTTCAGAATTTAACCATCTCCTGACATAGCTGTGTTATTTTAAAATTAGGCTTTGTAATCTTATACTTTCATAGAGCATTGCACCAGTGAACTCACAAACTATAAATGATCTCCTAAAAGCAGTGAAATTGAAGCCAAGAGCTTTTGACTAACTTGAAATTTGCTGCTGCAAGGGATAAACGTGCTGGAGCCTAGTAAGTGGGTCACTTGTTTTGTCAGACCATGCAATGTACAAACAGACTTGTATGTCTTATCCTGAGGAGGGCAGAGAATAAATATTTTTACAATTTTCAAAGTTTTGTGGTTTATGAGCAAATGTGTGATAGTGAAAAAATGGAATACAGAATGAATTATTCTTGAAGCATAGATGTGTATTTGCTCTTTCTTAATATATCTACTGTCAGATCCTCATCTAAAAGTTTTGGTATTACATTTACCTACTGCTAGAAGAGGCTTTAATTGTCAGAAGGGTATGGATCAGCAAATTGAATTACTACCAAAGCCCACCAAAATAAAGTCTATTTGGAAGGCAATTTGAAAGGCATGCATGGCCGCTACCTCTGCATTTCGTCTCCTGACAACAAATACAGAAATTCAAATAGCTTTTCATAAATTTCATAACTGTTTTAAAAAAAAACAAAACCCAACATATTTTGAATTCCTGTTTTCTTTGTACATCACAGTCACACATAGTCCCATCTTAGCAAAAACAAATTTCCTTACTGTCATGAATCAACAATATAATCTATTCATGTGATACCAGAACATATAATGATATGCTCTAGAAAGTATGTTCTGTGAATCAGAATTAAATAATGACTAGGCTAAAATTCACCGTAACCCCATTACAATAAGCAATTCTGCTTTTCATTTCCCATTACTTTTAATTAATTCTGAAGCTAAGAATTAAATGTGCACTATATAAAACTCTTGCTACAGTCAGAGTTTAAGAAAGCAAGAAAGGAAAAGTCATGGAAGAATCTGTTTACTGTGATCAAAGAACAACATATGCAGCACAAAAAAAACTATTAAATTGTGGTTAGTTAAGCATATTCTTGTAGTAGGTTTTATTTTTTATGTTTTGTTTGAGCGAACTTGTCCTTTATTGCCTATCAGGCACAAGACAGCTGTTCAGATTAGTAGCTTTTAGGCTATGTTATTGATATATGTGGGGGGTTTGTTTTTAACTGCAGTGTTTTTGTCCTTTGGCTTTCCAATGTGCAACATGTGATCTTTGTTAAACCCTGCTGTGGAATGCTGACATACACACAGGATTATTTTCCCTGCCAGGAGTTCATATGGATTTATACGAAGTTTTAAAAAATGCAGTTTCAACTTCTATTTTCCATTCAGAAAGAAACACAGCTGTCATGTTGGTGACAAATAGCTTTTAATTTTAAACTTTTAGATTAAAGGAATATGCATCTTTCCTGACCACACTGTGACAGGATTGAACTAACTGCATCCTGTGAGCTGAGAACCACATACAGCATCTGTAGGTAACTGAACATAACATTTTAGTAACTGCTTCACAAAAGAGCTATTCCTAAATCCAGTTTTCCTAAAAACAGATCATGGAGTATGCTTCCTCCTACAATGTGGATTAACTGCTGCCTGAACCTATCTCACATTGCCATCTACGAGAACAAAGCAAAAAGAAACATACTTTTCCTGGAAGGATGGAGATACAGTAGGGAAGAAAAAAGAAGATTTACACAAAGGTTGGAAGCAAGACATAACTATCTTAGTCAGAAGCCAATAGCAATCAAATGCTTTCTTCACAATGAAACTCCAGGCTGATACTGTCAATAGGAACATTTCAGTGTTCAAGGGAATGAATCAGTTTCTCAAACCGTGGACTGATTCCAGGGCCAGTCAACAAGCCTTGCAGAAAATGTTCTCTGTGGCAGCATATAACCTGCCTGAACTAATTGATATGATTTCTGTAGTAATCCTCCCAAATCTGGCACTTGCTGTAGAGTTTGCAGCTGTAGAGTGCCATATTTCCTTCTTTGTTTCTCCTTTTAAACCTCTACCTGTTTAATTTGCTAAGACAATGCAGTGGCAAGACAGCCACAGTATGGCACTGGGGCATGGCAGTGAAAACCACGTGTGAGCCATCTGTAGGCCACTGGGCTTCCCAGCATCTGCACCCACATTCCTAGGTTATATGGTCAGATCATCTCCTGAGGTCCCTGAGTGGGCTGTAAGTTGCAGAAAGAAGGGAGCACTGCTGCTGCTGCTGAGATTCATGTAGGTGGGAGGCTGACTGAATGGTATTTCTACCATTCCCACCACAGAGAAACGTGGTCATTGAAGCTTGTGTTTTCCTTTTTGTGGTGCAAACCTCACCTTGATGTGGTTTTAGGGTAGTGTCCCTGGCTGGGTGGCTTTCAAGAACCACAGCAAGAGGAGGGAGCTGGCCATCAGCCCTGTGACTCTGCATGGAAAAAGGCTTTGCTGGGGTCCTCTAGCCACAGCAAATCTCTTAGTATTGCTATAAGGAAAATTTGTCTAACTGCTGACTTACCAATCCATCCTCACCTGTATTTCAGTCTCACTTGCCAGTGAAGGAAATCAAAGAGATTTCTTGGCTCAGAAAGTCAATCACTATCAAAAAATGTGTTTTCTTTCACAGTACTGGCACTTTGCTAGTTCACAGCAGCTGAGATCTGTGCCTGATACTCAAGACAGTTATAAATGTTTACATAGTCTGTCCCCAGGCTGAGATTTTAAAACACAAAATGAGTCTGAATATGTTAAAAATCAGGCCAGAGTGAGCAGTTGGATGGAGTTTGTCCTGTGTTGACTAGAAGAGATTTCTTGGTAGAAGTTGTAAACAATACTTGTGTTATGTGATATAATTTTTTCTGCCATATAGATAGCAGTAATGCTGTTAACGAAAATGAAATTTAATTCTTTTACCTCCATACCCACATTAGGGGGACCATCTAGCACAAAACTCACTGAAGTGACGAAAGTTTTCTTCAGTCTTTGTAGAAATGGTCTTTGCCCCCATCTCAATTTTATGCTCCAAATCAAAGCTTAAAAATTGAGTATCCATAATATAATCCAAATAGTCGTAGTAGTTTGCGTACCTCAGAGTAAATTATCTACCAGGTGTCAGTTAAAATATCCTACTCTTTTATGAGACTAACAAATGAGTTAATAATCCGAGTGATTGAATGTGGTAAACGAAGCATATCTAATAGCATTTTTCAAGCTTTCCAATTGCCTAAAGTGCCAGAAATTTTATTTTTCTTGTAGTGTTCTATTCATAATGGAATAAGAGCTTCACAATATTGTATCCTTTATGTAACAAAAAATTTTATTAGTTCTAAGAATTGAGTAGAATATCTGGAATGAGAGGAAAATATTGCTCTGAACTTACTGAATCTCTGGCTCTTTATTTCTAGGTAAAAAGTCAAAGGAAAGGAGTTTGAGCTTTACCCTATCTAAACTTATCTACAAAACATACTCAGATGTAGTTTGAAAGACAGAGACAAATAGTGTGTTTAACCTTAGGAGGTGCTTGGTTTTTCTCTAATCTTAACCTGCCACATAGCTGAAAGTGGAATCCTTTGAAATGTTTTTACAAAAATATTTACTTTTTATTAAAATTAGGAATGGAGAAGATTAACAAGGCTTTTCCTCTCCCTTTCTTTTTAACCTTGCAAACAGTTTAGTCATGAACTTCTGTAGGTTGGCATGTTCTGTTGTGTTTATCTGAACAAACTTCAAATATCTCAAGGGCTCTGTTTAATCTGCTGAACATAGAACAACCTTTTTTCTAAAGGTGTCTAATTAATAGACCACTTATTCAACAATGCCCTCTGCATTGTGTTAGTTTCAGTGGGAATATTTTCATGAGACTTAAGCATTAAAAAACAGAGGAGAGGTGCACAAAATGAGTCAAAGCTGTAGAATTTGGACATCCTGGAATCATGTGCCACTTAAAGGCTGAATGTTAAATACTCTGTCCATCTGCTTCACTTACTGGTTTGCTGACTAGCCTCATGACCTTTCAATGATAGTGAATATTGGGGTATAGATATTGGGAAAATAAGCCGGTATCCAAACCAGCAGTCTTAACCATACAGAACTTGCAGGTAAGCTGCTTCCCCGGCCACACCTTGAGCTGTGCCCAGAGCAGTTCCCTGTGCCGCTTATACCCTCACCCCTGCTGCTCACCCCTGCCTTCACGCTTCCTCCTGCTCCCCCTAATGTAATGTGTACTGCAGGCACAGCAAGAATGAACTCTTGGATGGTCCCCCTCTGCCTCCCATGAGGGATCACTCGCTGCTAGACACTTGGGGCTCCCCACAGTACCACACAGAGCCCCCACCAATGTTCGATGTTTATCGGTTGGACTTGATGATCTTGAAGGTCCTTTCCAACTGTGAGAGGTTTCTATGTTTCAAGGGCTTTGTGGAGCTTGCCATGCGTAAGGGAGGACCAGCAGAATAAAGTTGTGTCTGAACAGAGGCTGTTTGTAGAGTTGTGTAGAGTTGTAGAGTTGTCCCACAGAGAGATGGCCACAGAGAGTTGTCCTAGATCTGCTTCTTTACATGAGAAATATATACTGTTTACTGATTCTTTATTGTGGGCATTTTTCTAGCAAAAATTAAGCACCTGTATAATATAATCAGCTATTAGTAAAATCTAAAAGTCCCAGAACTAAAAAGAAAAAGCAGACTGAGAGAGGAAATTATTTGGTTTTTTTTTCTTTTAAAGAAGAAAAATCTATTGAAAGCAAAATAAGAAATTTGACATCAGTCTCAGTTCGTCTTCATACGCAATAAGCACACCACAAATTAATGTCACATTGAATATTTCTTAACTATTTCAATTCTTTTCTGCACTTCAGTCTGCTTCAGTTTGAGAATAGATTGTCCTATTTCTAATCATCCCTAATTTCCTATAGCCCTCACTGTAATCTCCCATCTAGCATGAGCTGTTGATGACAATGCATGACACTCCTATGCTAGTGCTAGACAGAAAAGTCATATTGTGTCCTAGCCAACACAGCAAGTATTAAAATGACTGATTGAGAAACAGTTAAGCAAAGGGAGGGTTTGATACCTGAGTAGACAGCTGAACTTTGAAGGTGTGGAGGAAAGCTTGAAATTTCTAAACAACCACAGTTGGTATATTTATTTAACCCTTTTCTTTCTGATTTAACTCATATCAATACATGATAATCTAATTCTTTGTGAAACAAGAAAAATAACATATATGAGGCTTGCTTTCTCACAGAAAAACTTGATTTTCTGTTCAGTGATGAACATGCAGGTGGCTTGTGAAATTATTCACTTAGAAGTGCTGTTAAGTTGGCCCACATTTCTCCTAGGACTCTTGACCTGAGGACTCCCTACTCTAGCAGTTTGAGAGGAATGCATTTTCTAATGCTGTTTTGCTAGTGTTTGTTTTGTTGATGTGGCTGTTGAATTATGGAAGACAACTTACACTGCAAGTCAGCCATGGAAATGCTTGTCTTAAACATTTTAACTCATTCCCACACTATTGACAAAAGCCCAAGCCAGCTGTATTAAATAAATGACAGGTGGTTGGGATTTATGTTCTATTTATTTATTAGTTTATTATGTGACTTAAAATTCTGAGACGAAATTTTAAAAGGGTTTGTCTTAATTACGTGAATTTTGATACTGATCCATTCCTTTCAACCAATAATACTAATAAAGAAATATTTTCAAGCTTTTTCTACATGCTACTTACACAAAATATACTCAAGTGAAACTAGTTAGTCTGGCCAAATACAGAAATTAATATGAATTCTCCAGTATGTCATGGCAGCAACAGCAGCATTAAGATTTAATCAACCTATCATTTGGACAGAAGGCTGTAGTTGCCAATAGAAATATTGATTATACTTTTTCAACACAATTTTCTAAAGAAATGTGGCTGTTGGGAGAACATTGTCACTTCATCTGTCTGTCTGTATCCATTCCTCCAACTGTAAGCAAATTTAATTATGGGAGAGGTATTTCTGAGATAGTAGAAAAGGCTCTTGAGCCTTGCGGAAAACAGTTTTTAGATGGTTTTAGATTTGTGCCTAAACATGAAAATGCTGTCACATAAACAAAGCAGCAGCCTGCCCTGTTGGTTTAGTGTCTGGCCAGTCAGCATACAAAACACTCAGAAGAGGCTAGAATAGGTGCTATCTGCTCCCTAGTTTGAGGAGATCTAGGAGAAAACAGAGGTAAACAGAAGAAGAGAGAAGCAGCAGCAGATGTTATGGGGCTGTGCAGCAGATATGAAAATGCCAATCTCCATTTATTAGCAATTAATGTTGTATAATTGCATCTGTAAGAGTAAGGACAAGTTGTCCTTGTGCCAGTTTGGAGGAACCTCAGTGATGGTGTCAAGTTTGACCAAATGAGATTGATTAAAACAGAAAAAAAAATAGCTCTTGGAAAATTAAATTGCTGAAACTAGTGCTTCTTCATGTGCTAACTCTTCCTTCTTTCTTTCTGTATTGTAGTCTACATGAATACGATTCCTTTGAGGGTGTCTTCTAGAGGGTTAGAAGGTCTATCCAGGAATTTGGCTAAATAAGCACTCTGGGCTGAATGAGGAATCTTTTACCTCTTCCTTGAGTAGCTTGGGTGCAGCACTGATGAACATTTTCCACTCTGAGGTTCACATGAGGAGTTGCCTGTTTGTTTATACAATGCACGTTCATTCAGGCATATCCTTAGATTTAGTGTCATCATTTGGACTAAAGACTTCCTGACAGTATTTGAACCATTCTGCAAGGAGTAATGTGGCTTTGCTGCATAGTAATGAACTAATGTCAGGGCAAGGTCTTGGAGAATCTTCACTGTTAGGAAAACAACGTTTTAAGCAAGATTTAATAACAAAATCTTGACACAGTCATTAGGAGAGTTACAACTTTGTTTTAACTGGTAGGATATTAAGCTCACAACTTACATTCATTTTGTATATTAACTATTTTGTGTATTTAAGAAGACAGTATTTGCCTCATCATCTCAGACATACCTTTTCTGTGTATGTTAGCCTCCTGCTCCTTTTTGTGGCCCCAGTGAAAATGATAACCCATTTTGACAGATTATTTACAAATTTTAAGAAACAGTTTCTGTTCCAGGCAGTTAACACAGGGCAAGTGAACGGAAGAGAGAAAACAATGCAGTGAGATTACTGTCTCAAAGTCATACATTATTCCAGGGGTGAGATGGAACTCAAAGCAAAGCTTCATGGTTCTCTGTACACTGCTTTCTTTACTTTTCCTCTCTCCCTTCCTCCTCCCTCCAATTTCTGCCTTTTTTCAGTCTCTTGTCTAGATATTTCTCCCCTCCTTACTTTGCCTTCCCCTTATGCTATGTCCATCAAGTAAGAAAGGAAAATATCTTTGTCCTCCCTCTGAAAAGAAATTCTCTTCAGAGATTTTTTTCAATTCTCTTTGAGTGCTGCATCATTACATAAGTCATAGTGCCTGAGCTCAGTAGATTAAAGCTTGCTGAAGACTTGTCTTCATGAGTCACAGCTACTATAGCAGTTAAGGTTTTAACATATCTGGAGACAGCCATCTATGCTGACTTGTTATATATTTAAATATTATTCTACTAGAATTATCTCTAGAGTCCCAGAGTCTTCACATTCCACCTATTATCTTGAACTCAAGCCTAACCAATAACACACTTCAGGTCTTTTACAGTGCAGTTTTCTGCTTTTTGTATGCTAACATGTCAGATGGGCAGTAGACTTAGAGAATTAGATGTCTTTACCACTTTGGTTGAAATGCTTCTTAGGAAATAACATGGCTGATACTGCATCTAAAGAAACCCTGTGGAATCTGTCATTTGTTTGTCTAGAAATCTAAAGCGAGGCTGAATGTTTGTTTTTAAAGGAGCAGCATTGTATTATTTTGGATAAGTAGGGAATTTCTTTCTGCACTTGTGATGTCAATTTGGCCTGGTTTTAAATTAATTCTGTTTTGCAACATTAGATATTAGGTAACATTCATGAAGAGTTCCAAATTCTCTATTGGCTTTAAAACATGGAGAGCTCCATCAGCATATTGGTCTAGTTCCGAGTGTGACCATTTAAGTGGGATAATACAACAGTGGAAAGACACAGAGGTTACTTGAGCATTTTTCTTCAGGCCCTGGGCAGAGTTTACTTGGCAACCCTTCTTGCTGCAGGAGGAGAGAGTTGGAAAAACTTGGCAACTGTGAACCAATAAAGAAAAGTTTAATGGCTGTTCTCGTGCCTGGGGAAGAACAGGGTAATACCTAGATCTGAGATATGGAATGGGCTGTGCTTATCTGCACATACATAATGACACACACACCCCAATAAAAAAGTTTTGTAGGGTTTACATTACCTGTGCACTAATGTTGCAGGTGTTACTGCACCATATTCTGCTCCATTATCCTCTGTAGAGATTGGCAGCCATTTTATTTTGAGGTCAGAAAACCATCATGGTTTCATGGACATTTTGATTCTTCTTTGTTGTAGAATTTAAATTCCTCATTAAAATTCTCTTTCTGCTTTGTGTATATTAAGGTATTATGCAAAAAGGCATAGGCTTAGCCCTGCAGGCCATTATTGATATAAGTTACTTCTTCCTTAACTTTATTGAATTACTTATAGGAATACAAGTTTGCAGAATGTGGTCCTACTGTTGTTGAGAAAATTCTGCTAATTAAAAAATATTAAAAGACTGCTTCTTGCCAAAGAATCTAAAGAGTTTATTTGTGGTTGAAAAGTAATATTTATTACAGTTTTCATAAGAAAGATTAACGTTTTAGTTACAGCAAGCAGTGTTTTTTCTTTCTTACTGCATATCTTCTGGGAACATAAAAACTTTAGGTCATGAAAAATTCCAATAGTGTCTCGTATTAAAAGCGTTAAAACCTGAATTAAAGAATGTAATTCAGATAGAGTTCTTGTGCCAAAGATGACATCGTTGGCTGCTGACTGCATCCAGATTTTCAGAACAGGTGTGTTGACTCATTCTCTGAGAAGCATGAGGAGAAACTTTGGCCTTGTTCCAACCCCATAACACAGGGCTAACAGAGCTCCATCGCTACTTTGGGACTAACTACCGCTGTCAGACAGAGCAATCTGCATGGAAATGCAAAGCGTTGCTTTAACATGATATTCCAAAGAGATTAGCAATGCTCTGTCACTCTGTCCAAAGGCTGGGGGATGATTTGCAGCCATACATTAACATCCTGAGTTTCGTCACTCTACTGCTAATGAAGATTGTGTTTTGGGAGGTTTATTGTGATTGCAAAAGCAGCAGTCTCTTGGATGGCCATTTTTCTTGAGAAAGTTACTGGATGCTTGGCCTGTGGCTTCTAACAGGTTTTGGAAAACACCTTTTCAGCAAGTTTTGAACATTGCTGTAATTTTTATTGGAGGTTATCAGTGCTTTCTTTAAGATGGCTTCTGTTAGGTGGTGTATCAGAAACATACCATATTTGTCATCTTGCCAGTAGTTTCCTGGTTGTCGTTTTCCCCCAAAATGATGTGTATTTATGGGACATATAAAGGAATATATTTTAAATTAACTCACTACATTAAGAATGAGATAGTAAGGATTTTACTTTACGGGTTATTTCTGTTTAATTAATATATACCTTTTTAGCAATCTGAAAAGTGGCTTGCTACAATGCAATGTAAGTCCTGGGGAACAGGAGAGATGCGTGGGGATTGGAGGAAGGCAAATGTCACTCCAGTCTTCAAAAAAGGCAAGAAGGAGGACCTGGGTAACTATAGACCAGCCAGCTTCACCTCCATCCCTGGAAAGGTGATGGAACACTTTATCCTCAACTCTGTCTCTAGGTATATCAAGGATAAGGGGGCCACTAGGAGCAGTCAGCATGGGTTTACCAAGGAGAAGTCATGTTTGACCAACCTGATAGCCTTTTATGAGAACATAACCAGGTGGATAGATGATGGTAGAGCAGTGGATGTGATTTATCTTGATTTCAGTAAGGCGTTTGACACTGTCTCCTGCAGCATCCTTGCAACTAAATCGAGCAAGTGTGGTTTGGCTGATAAGGTAATAAGGTGGATTGTGAACTGGTTGAAGGACAGAAGTCAGAGTTGTAGTCAAAGGGATGGAGTCTAGTTGGAGGCCTGTGTCTAGTGGAGTCCCTCAGGGGTCAGTACTGGGACCAGTACTTTTCAATCTATTCATTAATGACCTGGATGAGGGAACAGAGTGCACTGTCAGCAAGTTTGCTGATGACACTAGACTGGGTGGAGTGGCTGACACACTGGAGGGTTGTGCTGCCATTCAGCGAGACTTAGACAGGCTGGAGAGTTGGGCAGGGAGAAATTTAATGAGATTCAATAAGGCCAAGTGTCGAGTCTTGCACCTGAGAAAGACCAACCCCATGTATGAGTATAGGTTGGGGACTGAGTTGTTGGAGAGCAGTGAAGGGGAGAGGGAACTGGGGGTCCTGGTAGATGGAAGGATGACCATGAGCCAGCAGTGTGCTCTTGTGGCCAGGAGGGCCAATGGAATTCTGGGGTCTACTAGAAGGGTTGTGGCTAGTAGGTCGAGAGAGGTTCTTCTCCCCCTTTACTCTACCCTGGTGAGGCCACATCTGGAATGTTGTGTCCAGTTCTGGGCCCCTCAGTTGAAGAAGGGTAGGGAACTGCTTGAAAGAGTCCAGCACAGAGCCACCAAGATGATTAAGGGGGTGGAACATCTTCCTTATGAGGGAAGACTGAGGGAGCTGGGTCTCTTTAGCTTGGAGAAGAGGAGACTAAGGGATGACCTCATTTATGCTTTTAAATATATGAAGGGTGGGTGTCAGGAGAATGGGGTCAGGCTCTTCTCAGTGAAGCCCAGTGACAAGACAAGAGGCAATGGTTGTAAGCTGAAGCCTAGGAGGTTCCATGTGAATACACGAAGAAATTTTTTCACAGTGAGGGTGACAGAGCACGGGAACAGACTTCCAGAGAGGTTGTGGAGTCTCCTGTGGAGATACTCAAAACCAATCTGGATGCACTTGTGTGTGACCTGGTCTAGGGAATCCTCTCTGGCAGGGGGTTGGACTAGATGGTGTTTTGAGGTCCCTTCCAACTCCTAACATTCTGTGATTTTGTGGTATTGTCTAGTGTCTCTTTCTGCCCATTTGGAAAATACAGTCAGGAACTAATGAAACCCCATATCACAATGTTGTTCACATTTCTGTGTAAGCAACAAATGCATTAATTTGTGTGGTCTGTTCACAGGTGACAGGGTAAAACTGGAAAATGAATCAATCGATTGCTTATGTTCACTGCTAGTAGTAGATACAATTTTGTTTCTAGTATCAAAATGCTGAAGGGAGGAGGGTCTGCTCTATAGTTTCAGTGCAAATGTGGAACACCTCTGTAGAAGTCAGGAGAATGATGGCAGCCTGAAAACTAAATAAGCTTTAAGTAGGAGAAGCTGTTCTAGCAGCCTCATGATAGGGCAGGTTAGGATTGGGCTTTCTGGAGAGGCTTACACAGCCATTACAGACCTGTCAAGTGAGAAAACAAGACTTCTTGCAGACCTTGCAAGCATTCACCTTCTACTGATCTTTAATCTTGATTATAAAATAAATAAAAACATCTGGAAGTGTAATCTCTGTGATCTGAAATGTAATCACTATAATCTCCAGTAGTTCATTTTGAGCTTTTTAATTTCATAGTGGAAATTGTGCTTTCAAAATATATTTGAACTACTGAATACCTGTGATCATTTTATTCAAGGCATCTATTTGTTTAAGGAATGCTTTCCTACAACACCTTTTGTTTTTTGGGAAGGAAAGTAAATAATTTTTTTTTTAAATACTCATTTAACAGGCTGATTTTACATTAGGCTAACCTTAAATGCTACTTCTGAGTCTCCTGTCCTTTGCTCTTTTTAGCTTCTACAACTCATTTTCTAAGCTCAACAGGGATATTTGAAATGGGAAATCAAGATGTGAAGGAAGATGCTTGGTGTGGTTACTGCATGGCAACCCACATTCCAGCTCACAGCTAATTACAGGCAATGCTGACATCTGAGAGCTGGGAAAAAACTGGGATGTTAAGTCTGTTTATTCGTACAGTAAAATCTTTTCCACCAAGTCTTATTTTCCTTCACAGAGCCAAGGACTGCCTGCATCATCAAAAATAGTAGAAATTTAGTAAAAGACAGTGTAGCTTCATTAACATAGCATAGAGATAGACCATGGACCAAAACATTAATCATAAACATTCCACTATTGACCTCCTGAAGGGCCAGACTCCTCCAGCTAGGCTTATTAATTCCCATGGGAATAATCATATCCCATTTCAACAGTGAGAACCAAACACTTGTCTTGGTTAGTTTATGGATGGCCTAAATTTGTTTTGCTTTTTGCTTTTTTTTTAATAGAAATAACCTCTCCTTTTCTGAGATCAGGCAGCATGGTGACAGGCAGAGTCTGAGAATCTCTGCTGGATGTGATCAGTGGTGATGTACTGAGTACTCCCTCTCATAAGTACCAACTTTTCCTTCTCTAGACAGTTTGTTTTCATGACACTATTTCCAACATATGGAAAACTCATTGCTTAATATAATATGGCAAATACTTCCCTCTCTTGTATGTTGTATCCAAAAGTGACCTAAACATGGTGAAATAATAATCCCACATTTAATAATATTGAAAGACTATCAGCCAGCTGCAGCAGATTTTCCATAGGGTATATTGACAACTTGCATATGTGTTTGCATATATTCTGTTTTCAGCTTCTCCAAATCATATGCATTCATGACTAAAACTCATCAGAGAAAATACTCATAGCCTGCTTATTTCTGACTGCTTAAAAGGAGGGAGTCTTTGTTTTTTCTGGAATAATTTGGATGTAAAACCAGGAGAATCAGACTTTACTTCCTCAGAGCACTTACTGATATATGAGCAAGAAAAAGGGCTGGCACAACTCATAAGTCAGTCATTTTCAGTTCACTTTTTCCAGCACCTGTTTCATAAGAGAACAGAGCTGTGTTAAAAAGACACATGCTGAAGCATCTCCCATCTCAGATTTTCATTAAAACAGTTTCCTTGTTTGCTTTTCTGGGATCTTTATTCCAGAGAAATAAGTTTTTTGTTCATTTGTCTGTTTCTACTGTCTGTTTGCTCTTACAAAAATAGTACAATTGAGCATAAGTTACAGAATAATATTCAGGTCAAGCTTCTCTTTTAGCAAGTGCATTCTCTCTTTCCGAGGTGAGTAAAACAATATAAGCTAGATCCTCTACCAACCAAGTGGGACATAATAGGGACTACAACTAAATCTCCTATTTCTGGACTTTCTTAGGATAAATTATAATTTCTACTAAGCCCATGTGCATTTTGCTGTAGCCCTCAGAAGCCCATATCACTGATTCAGCAACAAAATTGGCAAAAGGAGATTTCTTCATGTAAGTTGTATTTGGGGGTTGAGTGGACAGACAGTTCAGGGATTGAACAAGGCATGTTGCCCTGAACAGCAGAATAATAGCTACATGTATGTATTTACTCTGCCTTTTCCTGCTTGTTTATGTGTATGCTCTGTGCTGCTACATCCAGTTAGGGAACAGACATCAATTTTCATGCATCAGCTCCCACAAAAATCCAGTTGTGCACCAGCCCCAGCAGAGACTCCTTAATTTTGTTCTCTCCTTACGCAGGAGGCAACATTTTTAAAGTATTTAGCTAGCTGCCATAAAATGACTTCATGGAAATTGTGAGGCTTAAAATACAACCCTGAGCCCATACACATGAAGAAAGGAATTCCTCCTATAATCCACATTTTGGGAGGGTGGGAAGTGAAAGCTGGAGGCAGAAATCTAAGGTCTAGGATGAGTAAATTAGTCTTATGTGCATATCTCTCCTCCTTTCTACGCAAGTCTTCTGGCTGAAGTGGCACCCAGAGCTCTCAGCCAGTTGCATGGGTCACAGGACCCTGTTCAATGTTACAGGGTCCTGCAAGGGCTCCGGGGGAATTGCAGGCTGCCAACAAAATCTGCCTGGAAAACAAAACAGAGTATGAATAAGCTGCTTTCTCTCTGACAAAGGAGAAGTCCAGAAATAAAGATTTTTCCAGCAATTGGGTTGCAAGCAGACTCAATGGAGACAGTAAACATGGCTGAGAGGCAGCACCTCAAGGGGAGGGCAATTTTGGAGTAAATTCAAGCCATAATCTGAAGTCCATTGTGGATCATGAAGGCAAAGAAGGCAGAGCTTGTTGTTCCCTACATAATTTGAATATAAAGGGTGAAAGGATTGGCAAAGAAACTCTGGTTTCTCTGAACTTACATTATGATTTGGTTCATAGGTGTTTACAGTACACATAAGCAATGACAGGAGAAAACATACAACCCTTGTAAACTCCTCACTGACCTTTTCTTCTGAGTGCCTCCTATGTGTGCTCAGTTCAGCTGTCTGTTCAAGAAAGTGTTGTACAGGCGATGTGCATGACTGCTCTCATGATGACCCTCATACAGTGTGTCCATAGGTAATGCAAGTGTGATAGAAAGCCTTTTCCTCTGCTTGTGCTACAGTTATTTCAGCATGCTTCCTCGTGTCCTTTAAACAGTCATCTAAAATTCCCTCTGTTGTTTCCATCATTTCTTTACCCTGTCTTGCACCCTGCACAGCTTCTGCAGTATCAGCTGTGATTGCTGTGTTTATATTTTGGTATTGCATTAAATGGCTAGTTTCATTTCTTACCCCATGGTGCTTGATGTTTTTAGCACAATTCCAGGTCTCAGAAAAACTAATTATTTGCATTTTCACTAAAATTTATGCAAATCCTTCATTTATTTATTTGCATGAGACTGGCCATGCCTAATGTTGTAACATTAAAGGAAGTAAAAGTGGTTCTGCTTGGAAATCTTACAGAAAATCAAGTCATACACTGACTACTTGAACAAAATAACAGCTGCAACATGGTAATGACATAGGCTTTAAAATGTCACCATTGCAAAATTATGAGGAAATTGTAATTTAATTATGTTTATTTTCCATTAGGAAAAAAAATTTGCTACACAACATCTCTAATGTAAATGCCTCAGTAAGGAAATTTTTTTTTGGCAGTGTCAAAATGTCAATTATACATTCATACTTGTGTGCTGAAGAACCAATTTATCTGTGCTTAATCATTCAAGAAATTGTACTGTGCTGTGGGTGCAGAAGAGATAAAATCAGCCAAAACAAATGACATCATTTTGCCATCCCACTCGTGCAAAATAAGACAATTCCCATTCTTCTAGTATTGAAACCACTGAAGTTGTAAGTAAAAAATCTACTTTTGTAGCTTGTGCTCTTCCCAGTTGACATGAGTGATTAGTATATAATAGGAATGTTTCTGACACTTTAAAGACCTTAAGCTAGACCTCAAATGAAGTCCTTTCTGTTGTGTTGTCTTCCTGAGAAATATATTGATCAAGGTCAGTTTGAAGTCTGTAGGTCTCAGACTTATTATTTTATTTACAAACAAGTCCTTGAAACTGGAGTATGCATATAGATATAAATGAAAGATGTAGCTCAGAGAGTTCATGTGAAAGGAGCTGAGACAGAACCTCATCCTGAATACGTAAACAACAGAAAATACAGATGGTGAATACCTGAGTGGGGAAAGGAAAAGAGAAAAAAAGAAAAAGGAAAAAAAAAGGATTTTTTTCTGTTGACTTCAAGCTGAACTGACACAGTACTAGAAAACTATGAGAAAGGGTTTTTTATCTCTCATTTTCTTTACCAGTACCATTACCTCCATTAGATAACTAGTCTGGTTTTGTAGTCTGGGAAAACTGAGCTCTAGGAATCTGAGTTCTGGATATTTAGTTTAAACTAAATGGACCTACAAACCATTTGGAGATTTACCCATCACTAAATGCCAGAAAACAGGAAAGTGATCTATCTTAGAGTACTTTGTGTTCCTGACAGGGAGTTCTGGGGACTCACTGTCTTATTGCATAATGTTGGACACTAGTAACAAAACATCTGTTAGCAGAGAATACAAGCTGCAAATAATGGTTATATTAAAATGGCCAAGAAATGCATATCATTGAATACTTAAAATTACTTTGGTAAAGTGGTACAGAATGGTATAGCTGCACTGGCAAGGTTATGTCTTACATCAAATAACATAACCACAAAGATTATTCCTAGACAAGCAGACTATGGATGAAGTAAAAGTAAAAAACATGAGATATATGCCTGAATACATACCACACACAAAATACAAGCCCATACATCAAATACAATTTGTATTTTCTTCTCTTTCTCTAAAACAACAAAGAACTTAATTTCTTTCCTGGCATCCTAGATACAACCACTACATTTAATGGCACCATCAAGACATTGACTTGTGTTAGGATCAATGTGCAACTGCATAGATGAGCTCCCCTCTCTGAGATAAAGTAAATGCTCTCTTTTCTGAGCCCTGGTAGCTCTGGGGGTGTGGGAGAAGCAGTCAGATACATGCTAAGGACAGAAACTTCTAGCAATTTTGGGTCTTGTGCTGGGATTGGTTGAGCTTTTTCCTCTTGCTACAGTGGTGCAAAACAGAGGCGCAAGCCAGTTGTGTCTCGGAGGGTTATGCAGTGCTGCAAGTGGTGCTTAAGGTAAAGCTCAGAAACAGGTAAAAGTTTTGCAGGGTTTGTTGACAGTTTTCTCAGCCAGTTTGGAGTATAGCTGTGGAAAACACACATGCCCTTTCATATGCTTAAGTCTCTCTAACTGTAAAATCAGAGCTTATGTATTAAAACTACTAAATGCATTTTCTTCAGCATGCTTTGTGGAACTCATTTGAAAGGTATCACAGTAATGCAGACATGTTTGCATACTACATATGTTTACATACTGCAGTATTGTAGGTTTTCTAGTCCAGTAATAGCACAGATAAACATGGCCTTTTTGATAATATTTTGCCTTTAAATTTCTAATATGCAATCAAACACAGAACTAGTCCATTCTCTGAACCCAAACCATAACTATAGACCAAAAAGCTATTTGGTCTTTGGTTTTCTTTTTCCTAGGAAAGCTATAAATACTTCAGTAGGCCATAGCATTTTGGCTGTTAATGATCTCTAAGAAATTACTGACAGTAATTAAAAGTGAATGTTTTTCTGCATCAGAAAATGCTAGGAAAAACAGTGGTGATGTGAACTCAGTCACTATAATGTGTTTTGACAAGGCTTCTCATTAAGAAAATAATTACCCAAACCACTAAGTATGTTGGAAAAATATATCTTGCAAGTCTGGCAAATGATGAGCATGTTCCTTCTAATTTCCATCAATTTTTTCTATGAAATGGAAGAATTTTTTTGAAATTATGTCTGTAATTTCAGCTAACCCTCCAAAGGGAGGTATCCAAGACTGTTATTGCTAGTGCCAAAACAAAACAGATAGTTGGCAGTCAAAGCACACCCACCCATAAAGTACATTTTGGTCAAAAGTAGACAATTCCATTTTGTCTCCAAGGCTCATATCCCATCCTTAGCTCATCACAGATGTGTGTCTCATCACTCATAGCTGTCTGAAACACCCGGGTTTCTCAGGCACAACAGGGAGGGAGAAGATTGCATTGTTCCTGATCAGTTTGAACTTGCTTTTTTTGATATCTCTTTCCCACCTTATCAAAATACTCATCTGATTTCTGACATTATTCAGGATTATCCCTTTTTAAATCCCTAGCGTGAGTTCTCTAACTTTCACTATGGAATCAGTCTCTAGGCAAAGAAAGAAGGTCTATATGGTTTAGGATTCCTTTGTGCCATTCTTTCACCTCTTCCTTTTTCCTCTCACTGTGTGTTTTTACCTGTAGAAGTGACTCCTGACATTATTCTTCACTTCTTGCTATTAAAAAATAAAAAAGCCATAGTGGTTTTACTAAATTTTATTAATCCTGTCCTTCAGTTGTCCAGGGGATCAGGAGTGAATAAAATAGAGGTCAGTGTTAGCCAGTAAAATAGAACTCAATATTAAGTTGGAGCTGCCCCTCTTCCAGCTGCAGATGTTATCAGTCATCCATATCCACCCTTAGCATGTTTCAGAAGATCTTTTACATGCACAGATGTGATGTTTCACCAGGTCTGCCTCTTCTTGTTTTCTTCTGGCAGCACTTGTCTCAGTCATAAAAGAACACAGCAGCCTTATCACATGAAGTTTCTCTCTGATCTCCCATTCTGAGCAACTTTGTATGCTAGTAAGGAGGAGCTGAAAAAACCACAACCCTACAAACAAAAGTAAGTAACAAACTGGAAGACAATAAAAACTAGTAACAAGCAAACAAACCGAAAACTTGGGATCAAACCCTGATCAGGGAGAAAAATGTCAACAATTGCACCAAGGCTCTGCCTAAGAGAACAAAAACCACTCCCATTCACCAGCTTGCTATTAAACAGAGCACCATCCTGAAAGAGCTTAGAAACTAAAGATGCTGCAGCAAAAAAGCTATTTCTAAGATGAAATGTTCATGCCCAAGCAAAAAATAAACACCTTCCACCCAAGGCAAGGATTGATCATGGGTGGAGCATATGCAAGACCTCAGGAAATGCATAGCATATTCCTCTGATATGGATGGCCTCTGGCAGCCCCATGGACATCCTGCTTGTTGTTACTGTGAGGGTTATGGTAGTACACACACATCTTTTACCCATTTTCTGCTGGTGTGGTAGGGGGAAAGAAGAAAGTTGTAATCACAACTTGTGACTTGCCTGACTAGCATTTTAGACACTTTTCATATTGGCTTTATTTAAAAGTGTTGATGAATGACAAATTTGCAGAAGTTAGAGATGGAGAAGGCTTACAACATTGTCATTTCCATTCTCCCAGAAGTGCGAGACCATCTCCCTTGCTCATTTCCTCACGATTTTGCAGGTATCTTGTCCAAAAAGTGTTTCTTCCTCTTTGTTTGTGAGTTTATTCCATACTTGATGACTACCATTGTCAGGAAGTCAAAGTGAACTCAGACTGAACCTAACAAAACCTTTTCTTAGGGCTCAAAATTGTCTTGTTTGTTCTGCTTTTGTTTAATTTCCATGCATCTCTAACTTGCTGATATCTTCCAGAAGCAGAAGTTCCAAATGTACTTCTGAGAAGACCTGTCCTGGCCCACCAAAAGCAGAAGATACAGGAAATGTCCATGTAGTTGTCACCATTGTATTTCAGGCTGAAAAATGAGAATAACTTTTCAGAAAATGTTTCTCTGAAGAGATTATTCTCAGTCTCATGCATGAAAATGATACTCTAAGTACTTTTGTATGTGAGTTTTGCAGTTAAATGTTACAAAGGGTTACTTTGACATTTTTATGGTCTGTTTTAATTAACCCAAGCAGAATCTGCTCTTCTGAGTGATTCATTTATCCTATCAACCTTTCTATTTTTGTAAGATTAAATCAGGAAGTTCGCATTAAGCTTCCTTTCCTGGAATTCCAGTTGAACATTATTACCCTTTGTTTAGACTGTAACATTTATTCAGCTCATAAGAGTAGACTATATTCCACTGTAGATAGAAAAATTCAGCAGTTTAGATCCCTTAAGGAGCATTCTATGTTTTCCAGTAAATGACTATATTTTTACATGCAGTGGGAAGTTACTAAAAATGATGATATTTTTTAAATCTACAAGCTTGAAAATGTATACCATTACAATTCTGTATCTCAGCAAAACATAGATAGATATATAGAGGTTTTTAATTATTATTTTATTTTTTGCCCTTGACAGTAGGCAGCATGTTATAGCTTTTCATCATGTAGTTCTTATTGCAATTCCACAGCTTGTTTGTGGTCTTCAAGCCACAAAAGAAGAACCTGTGTCGACAGACAGAGGCAGAAAGAGATCAAAACACTAGATACTAGTTTGAAGAGAATCAAAATTCGGTTTAAGTCACACATTATAAACTCTGAAGTTATTTATCATGTTTTAAACTTTGAAGTTATTTGTCACTTGAAATCTTAAAATCAAGATGCACTCCTAAGGGAGGCTTCAAAAATGCCAGAGATACAACTTCCAGCAGCAATCCTGAGCAAGATATGTAGTTTAGATTGTTGCAATGAACCTTAAAATCTATGTATGAACAGTGATGTGAAAAAATACAAACACTTTTTAATTCTGGACCATTTTCTGAAATTAAAACTTACTATATATCACAAATAAGTTTATACATAAACACATTTGCTGCCTTCATTCTTTGAATATTTCATTTGTTTTACACTGTAGCACCCTGGCTCCTGGTCATATGTATGAAAACTGCCTAGGTTTATGACATTTTTAACTTAGATTATTGCAATTAATTCGAGTTAGTTTTCTGTGGAGCTGGTGTTTGTTTGGGGTTTATTTTGCCTAGGACAAATTCTAGTTTTGCAAAAAAAAGAAAAACACATTTGTTCATAAACTAACACCTGAATTCCTTCCTATGCTTGCTCCAGAGGCAGATAGCACTCCAGTTATGATTCTAATATAGTCCCACTGAATCCCAAATTTCCTGGGATTTCCTTTAGTGACTGGAACTAGTTTGTCTTTCAGTATGAATTAGAGTAACACTCTTTCTCTCAGCAGCCAAAGGTGCCTGACATCATATTTACCTACACTCATGAATCGGGGCACTCTTCTATATGCTCATGTCAGGGAGCAGATTTTCCAAATTATCTAAGTATATGGGAGCACAGTGTGATAGGTGTTCCTAAACTGACTCCTCCCAAAAAGATAGATATATAGATCTCTATATATTTATATAATATGCTCTCTGTGTATTTGTAAAATATGAAGTGAAATTAAATCACCTGAAAAAATACTTTTCCTCTTCCCCAATTCTACCAATATCTAGTTCACTTTTGTTCTAGACAAAATCTCCATAAATAAAAATAAATCATAAAAGCTTAATTAATGTGGTTGCTCATGGAGGACAAATATTCATATTAACTGAGAAGACACTAAACCTAAAACAGTTCATAAAATAACTTAGTGGCTAACCCTAATTATTTCAAATAAAGATCAAAAGAAGAGCTTATCAAAAGTGGAGACAGTTTATTTCCATTTTGGAACAAAGGACAAAGGACACAGTGTCTTGTCCTTTCCTTTGAGGTTTCTCTGTCTGCTCCTTTCCACTCCCTTTCCTGATAGGCTGCAGTGTCTTGAGGCTGATCTGTTGACTAAAACACAATAATCAATTCTGGGGAACATGTCAGCTACTTATTTTTATGACAGGAACAATGGAAATAGCATCACATTGTTAATAGAGGTAAAAGTGATTAAAAATACCCTCTTGAGTTTTCCTTTCTAGCTCCCATCATCACAATGAGCTGGAACAGATCCAGAACAAACTCTGACTGTAGAGATACATATTTTTACAGGAATCTGAGAACTTTGATTCATCTGTAGCCTGTAAAGGAATGATTGTCTTTTAAAACTGCTGCTGTATGAACCAAGAATAACTAATTAGCCTTTTAGTGCATGCATTTATTTCTTTCAGATTACTATTTCAAATGTAAAGCAAAATAGAGATACTCATTTCTAAATGGTCTTAGAGAGTGTATTTGTTTCTTTACAATATATGCATACACAGTCTATGTCAAAATACTACAAAGAAATCTGATTAAGAGCTTTTATCTGCTAACACTGCAAATTGCATAGCCACATTCACAAGTTTGTGACATTGCATGGTAGCATGTTCTGAGTAGGATGATATTAAGGAATCAAATGTAGAATGAAAAGAACTTCGCACTCATAGGTAATATCTTTAAAAGATACAACAAACTTGTGCACAGAGAAAGTGGCATAATATTTGCCTGGCTTAAGAAAACAACAATAAAGTTCTCTAGAGTTTTAGATGGGCACAGAGAATTTTGTTCCCTGTCCAACACAGAAATACTATTGAGCACACTAATGCAAATATCCCTAATGTGTTTTTATTTCCTCATTAAGAAAAAAAATCCATGTGTTAATTTTGAGGTTATAACATCCACTATAAGCTTCTTGATGCAAAGATGGCTAAAACAAAGATCATTCAAATAGGTGAAACCTATTTCAGTGTTAGAGAGATCAGATAAACTGTGCTTGGTGCACTCCTCTGAGACAAGCCACTCATTCATCACCAAGTATTATTAGAAATTAATTTTCTTAGCTGACACATGGACTTTTCATTCAGAGAGACCATTATGAAAAGCCTTGCTGTTCTGAGAATCTGTACTTTGATTTCTTGCAGATCAGCAGTAGCTACAAGTGGCCAAAGGATAAAGCATCAGCTTTTCATTTTTAAGAAGCTATTCTCAATGGAATAAGTATAACAGTTTCAAATGAAGCATGGCTGAGATCACAAAAATTGTCTCTGAAAGAGCCTGAAAATTGATCATCTAAAACCTAAGGCCACGATCCTGTAAGCATTTGTGTACTCAGATTTCAGTACACCCTTCAACCCAAATACAGTTGCACACATGAATTTGTAAAGTGAAATTTAAATTCCTTTTTACCCTGAAATAAACAAAGCCTATTCTAATCAAGGATGGAGATTGTCCCAGCTGAATAATATTTCAAGACAATTAAACCAAGCTGTCTGGATCTTATGAGCTTTCCATTTTACATTGCATTAGATTACAGATATACAATAGCTATAAAACAGTGGATAGCTCTCAATTTTTACTTTGTGTGCTCTGGCAATTTCTGCCCTTAATATAACTAACAGCTATACAAAACAATTCCAGCAGAGATTGGGCAGGATAATTGGAGACCATTCTCTTTCCTGTTTCATTTACCATGTTTATTCATGTTCAAGAGTTCTGACTACTGGATATCACCTGGCTGCATGGATCCATTTAATTAATTGCTAGATTTGTATTACCTGTACTGTTGCAGATACAGTTCACTCAGTCTAATAGTGATCTCATCTCTCCATCTTCCCATATTTTCTTTTTGAATTCTAGATTCCTAGTTCCTCCGAGAAAATAGCTATACTTTTCTTTTGGTTTGTAAGCTTTTCTCTTTTCCCTTGTTGGGCAACTCTGTTCAACAGCTCTGAATCTGCTGTTCCACCTGCTCTTCACTTGCATTGGCCAAAGGAAGAGGAGAGAAGGAAAAGAACTAAGGAGGAGGGCACTTTTACCCCTTGCAATCAATACTGGTAGTAGCTAGATATGAAAAGAGAAAAAAAAAAGGAGGAGAGAAAGAGAAGGAAAGGAAATGGAAGAACAGAGGTGAAGAAACTGGAAGCAAGTGAAAGGAATGCCCAGCACAGGTGCTACAGACATGAAGATGAGATAAGAAACTCATGTGTCAGGCACAGAGTCTTTATATGGCTTAAGGGAAAAAAGGTGTTATCAGAATCTGATGTAGGAAGCCATTCTGCCCTTTAGAAACAGATGGAGCACCTAATAATCCTAGCTTAGTTAAAATCTCACCTTGGTGAGCAATGGCTCACTATCTCAGAAGCAAAGCTAAGGATGACTTGTCCCCATTCTCATTCTGTGTGCTACCCAGGAAGTTCCCTTACAAGGCCCAAATCTCAAGGTGAAGTCAGCTAATTTTCTGAAAGGCAACAGAAATAGCAAAAGAGGTAAGCTACCAAACTCTTCAGACACCTTTCTAACATAGAGGTGAGCACGATTTTGGAGTTTGATTCAGTTTTTATATATTTGCAATCCCACAAAATTCTTCTCTTTGGTATAAAATCAGAAAGTTTCTAAAATCTATGTTTGTATGTTTACAACTTATTACTTTTGAGGCAGTCTATGATTTTGCGGTATTTGGCTCATAACTTTTTGACACATGGGATTCTTACACTCTAGGCCAAGTGGGATGTGGCTTTTAATTTCCAAATACTGTCCAAAGATTTCAATCTACTTTATCAGCTGAGAAATTCCATATTGTGACCTGTTAGAAGCTGAATTTTCAGGATGGTTTTTGTTCGACCTTTTTCTTACTGATTTATTTTAAGGAGCTGAGAGGCAAGCATGTGGTTTCTTAGAGCTTGTGTAATTAAGTTTGTAAGGTCAGTATGACATGCATGACAGATTTTAAAGAGCTACTGGTAAATCAGATGGAAAGTTCTGCATATACACCTTTCAAGTCATTGTTTATACTTCCTGACTAAAAATCAGATGCCAGGAGCACTGTTATTCTTGAGGTTTAATAGACAGTGTGTATCTGGAAAAAATAAAGATTCCTCAGCAAAAAAAATTGAGACACTTTCTGTACTCTAATGCTGCTCATGAGAAATGTAATTCTACTGAGTAATGTGAAGGCTCTTGTTTCAGAAGACAGAAAATTCTGGTTTGAGCATGAGAGGTGTAGGGTGTCCTATCAATGTTAATCACTTGCCCCAGCATATCCCAGCATAGGTATGTCCCTGACTGCCTTGAACTCTCTGAAGTTGTGATCAAACAAAAAACAGGCTAGCTGAATAAGACTTTTTTCTCCTGTGTTACTTTTCTCAAAATAGATCCTTCTCATTTTAGAAGTACAAGACCAGAAATAATTCATACCCATGTTGGCACTACATCCTATAAATAATGTTGTTCATACATTTAACTGGGGTTCATGAAGAAACAATTAGGTTTCTTATCTATTTAAGGCTTATCATTTTGTACACTCATCATATATGTCAATAAATCTTCAGTAAAACCATCAGAAGCAGGAGACCAAATGAATCCAATGGCAAAATGGTTTTAAAAACATTAGAGCTGTATCTGTTCCATATATGCAATTTGTCAGATCCCCATAGGGCACATCACATTACTAGGGTAGCTGGCTGATGGTGGTGCTAGAGAAAGGAATGGGTTCATCAGGATGCATTTGTTGCTTTACTAAATGTGTTGTATAAAAATGTGAATCATTTGCTCTTCAATGAGTAAGACTGTTATTTGGAAGCTAAATCTGCATTACAGTAGTATAAATTGTTTCTGTTTAACAAAGTTACACAGGTAGCTCCTTAGCTCTTGCAAATTACTGTGCAACCACAGGCTTCAAAAATCACCATCTACAAAAGCAGAGAATCTGTTTCATTGCTTCATTTTTATTTAAAATAATAGAAAGCAAGTGAAGAGTTTGTGCTGTTGTTTTAGTGACAACTGTTTAATATAACAGCCAGGTAAACTCAGGTTGTCAAGTGTAGTGAACAAAGAAAAGGCCTCTCCAACCACTGCTCCCTGTCTTTGCATTTTGAAATCTGATTCGAACAAACAAAGCCACAAAAAACAAACTCACACACACAAAAAAAGCATTTCAGAATATGAAAGGACTTTGATTTTTGTTTTTCTAAAAATAATGCTCTTTCATATATTCTCAGTAATAAGGAAAAATATTTTTTTAATTTACATATTTTAAAACTGTGTTGTGCTAAGGCTAGATATAAGAGATTTACTCTCAAGAACAAACTCATTTACTATCACTCTTTGTAAAATGATATGAAGGCAAAAGTAAAACCTCAGAAACAAGCAGGGTAAAAAATATAGCCCTTCATAATATGACTGTTGAAATATAAAAGCAAACTAACTGCTTTCCATGTTTCTTTTCCTTGTGGTCATGTAACAGAATATGTGCCTTTGTTTTGAAAACATGCAAGCTCGTATTAACCTGTCAGTCACTTCTAAGTATTGTATCACATTCACAAATAAGATCATACAGTACTCTCATTCTCCATAAGATGCTGGCATCGAAAGAGAAATGTATCATGGAGGAGGAGGAAGCATTTTTTCAGCTAAACTGGCTGCTCATTTAGAATCCATAATCCTAAATTTTAGAGTGACGAATGAACACCCCAACAATTCTGTTACTCCTCCTAATCCCTGTCAGGTCTTGAATCTGTTGATGAAGGCCAAACAGCCATTTCTTTCTGCCTGACCCTCTCCCCTTGCTATTGCTGGCTTTCCTTCAAGTTAGGATCACATTTATCTGGGTAATATACACCTAATAAATCTTCTCCAACTCGGTTTGTTCTTGCTGGCAAGACAGCTAGCTTCCCCCTCCACTTCTCTCGTCTTTCCTCAGCCATCATTACGGGTGTTGACACTCCAGCAAGTTACTTAAGGTGCCTTTAAGTAGCTGTCTGCATGTATGCATCTCCCAGTAAAGCACAAGGTACAATAAGCAAGAGCATGGGCTTGGATGATGAAAGAAGCAGTCAAACTGGCAATCTGCAAGAGGATTTTTAGCAGGCACAGTATCAGCATAATAATCTCATACAGCACTTTCCACAGTACATCTCAAGGACTTTGCAAAAGGGGCACCTATTACTTCATGATTTTATCTAGGGGAAAATGAATTATGGGAAAGGGAATGGATAGACCAAGGCTACCCAATAATTTAAAATAGGAAAAGACTGCAGATTGGTAGAATTCAGTCTAGTGTGCTGTCAAGAACAGGCCCAAAAGAGATTATGAATATATTCTGACTTACACCGGGCCTGACTTTGTTCACCGGGCTTATTAACATGTTTTCCTACCTCCCTGTCTCCGTAGCTTCATATTACTCTAGTAGCTACTCTCCATGCTATAGTATCAAGTTAGTACCTCCCCTGTTGAATGCTGAGGTGAAATTAGCCATCACAGTGTATGTGTTCCAGTTGCCATAGTTATTGTGTTTTATTAAGTCATGGGTTTAAAATGATTTCCTGAGTCCTAGAGATTCCCCAAGGCTAAAACAGCAGCAGTCTTTCACATAATGGGTCAACTGGTCCAGGTGGATGCATGTGCCTATTTCCTCCAGAGGAAATAAGTTTAATGAATATAAAGTTCATTTAACAAAAAAGCCTTGGAAATCACACAAGATGGAAGTAAGAAAAGCTTTGCTCTTTTTCTTGAAAGAAAATCTTCCATTGTTCAGATTTTTCTATTTACTGTAATTAAAAAGCAATCAACCAACCAAACAAAACTGCTTGCTTCTTTTCCTTTTAACCCCAGCTGGGCACTGCATGGCTGACATGGTCTATTCCAGGATATCATGCTGAAAAGTCTATCATCTCATGTCTATTATTACAACACAGCTGCTTCATAAACCATTTTTAACCACTTTTTTGACATTTTTACAGAACCAGTCTTCCAGTTTTCATCTACTTGCATCTTACATCTTGTTTTAACTTGGTGCAAATCCAGGTGCAGATACTACATTTCAAAGACAGGAGAGGGGCCAGGGATGACTCCTGGTGCCATGGAGCTCTGCTGCCACATGGCCACCAAGACAGATGCCACAGCTAAACCTAGAGATGGTGCCTTGGCAGAGCCAAGCCTTTGTTGCAGTTTCTGTAATGCAGCATGCTAGAGCCAGGGCTCTGTGACCTGCATATCCATTATGTCTCACTGACAAGACCACTTCCATCACTTACAGGCAGAGGTTTTAGTCCTGATGATTTCAGGTTCAAACTCCTTGTTATGAAGCAGTGATCAATTATGGATGCTGTCTTTATCAGCAGAAGAACAGTTATTCTGATTCTTTTAAGTCTAAGGAAGAAGGAATTCTCTTATGTGCCACAACCTATATATTTATATATATATAAATATGGGTCACCTCTGAGCTTTCATCACAGGTTAGAAATTCTAACTACCCTCTCTAGCACTTCTTCTTCTAAATAAGGCTTAGTTTACCCAAATCTCCTTTCCTTGCTTTCTTGAAAGTTAAATTCAGTTGATTATTTTTCCAAAGGTGAATAATTTGTTTTTTAATATAAAAACATAGCTTTTAATTGAAGGGAAGGCAGACCTAGAAATGTCTGCAGCCTTCAAAAAATAAATCATCACCAGGAATAGCATCTTAAATATAATATGGAAAACATAGCCTACATCTGTAACAATTTCTATAAACCACTGGTATTCCAACTTAGCTAAGGAGATTACCCTCTGTGTTTAAAAGGGAAATAAAATATTTCTTTTCTCTCCTCCTCCTATTTCAGTTTATCTGTACTTATATTTTACCAATTTGTATCTTTGGCAAACTATATAATCAATTTTTATTTCTCATCCATTTGTGCATCCATATAATAGAGCCTTTCTTAAGTACAGTGTGAACCTGCTAATTTAATTTGCAACCTGAACTGCTGAACTCATGCTGTTTGAGGCCATTCAAAAGCAGACAAAAACATAGAGCTCACTGTTCTTTTCTTTTAAAATAGTCAGTTATATGCACCATAAAGAAGAAGGCAAGGTTAATTTTCTCCATCATTTACTTTAAGAAAAAAAAAAATCCCAAGTGTCTTCTGGGACCAAATGCAAGTAAAGAGTCTCCTATACATGACAAGCTGGTGATATTTCTGTTTCTTTCTAAAGGAAGTTTTCTAGAGCAGAGAGCCCATCAATTAGAAGCAGTACAGCAGTACCTATGTTTATGCAATATAATTACTATGCATTTTGTTAAAAACTATTTTGGAAAGATGCTTTCTTTCACTTTGTGATTCTCTAGTAGGCGAAACAATAGCTTTCCTTCTCTGGAAGCAAGGGGCTTTTAATACTGCTTATCTTTGAGAAGTGATAGTGCAAACACTCCTTGTCAAGAGGCCTGAACAATTGCAGACTCCTTTAAATAATGACTTTTCAGTAAAGTCAAGTGCTAGAAAATGCAGCCTTAGTTATTTTGCTGACAATGGTCGGAACATGAAGGTCCTCTGAACTGTGGAAATGCTACACACAAATACCCCAAACGACAAGAATCTGAGCCTAAAGTCAGAGGACTGGAAACTTCAGCTGAAACTGCTTTATAATCTATCATGCTGTTGCTAAGAGGATATTAATACTAGCGTTTAGAATTGCAATCATGTGTCTGACAATCCTGTGTTTGTATGAGCAGGTCACTTAAGTAATTACCAACTGGGACTTCTCTGTGCACTGCACTATTTAGAAGAAAAAGGATGACAAGGGTACAGTTAACCATTAAGGCATTTGGGCCTGGGAGGGAAAACAGAGGACAATCAAGTCCTTATTATTAGATGCTGTCCTGCAAATCACTCCCTTATGCAGTTACAACAGAAGAAGAATTCACCTTTTAAAGTGAATAATTGTGCCTGTCGGGCAATCCTTTACAATTACTTTACCATCCAGTGAGAGTTCATTGATTGCATTAACGATAGCAGTATTACACAGAAAAAAATCCTTTTAGGCAGGGTGCTTCTAAAACCCTGTGTCTCTGTCAGGCAGCTGCCTGCCCTTTGAATAGCCAGAGAGATGAAAAAATAAAAATATTAAAGGCCAAAGCTCTACTGATTTCACAAGGTTCTTTAAAGCAAGATAAATGATTAGGGTGGTTGTAGCCTGTGAAACACCCATGCCCCAGGTGGAATGCTCCTGTGAGCATGTTTTACAGCAAGCACAAGGCTGGTGCCTTGCTTTCAGCTCCCAAAATATGCCTGCTAAGCAGCCCTACAGAATTCCAAGTTAAAATGCAAACTAGAGAGACTGCATGTCTTCAAGGGTTGATAACAAACTAGAATCAAAGCCTTTTTCTTTCAGATTAGCAGCAAGAATCTAATCCAGGTCAGTGATAATTCTTCAGCATCTATTTGGCAGTGATCCCAGCAGACAACACAAAGTCACTGGTTCTGACGCTTCTGAGGGAATCCACAAAGAGCAAATGAGGATGGAGATTTCTCCTTTACCATAGGAGCTGATTAGCTTTTCAAGCAGAACAGGAGAGCTGAAATGAAGCACAAACATAGTGTTTTACCATCAGCATCACCATTAATTTGCTATTTTACAAAGTAATAGAGATTAGAATGATGACCCTTGGTTTAACTGCTGAGTGCATGCCATCTTCTGTATCTGGGACACAGTCATCAAGTATTTACCGTTCTTGTCACTCACCCCTTTCAGAATCCCCAAATAAAACACTCTAACTTCAAATTCTTGGTTTGCATCTATCAGATAATCCTCTCACTTCAGATTTTACTTCACTTGCTGCACACCTCTCCTCTCAGTCTTGTTTTTTTGGTTTCCTTTCACACTGATGAGTCCTCCAAACTCTTCCTATTTTTTTCTGCGAAGTCCATTCTGCCCATCTTCAAAAGCTTCCTGTGGGTCCTATACAAGCGCTTCCTACACAGAGATGCAGGCTTGGTGCAGGAAGTAACCAACACAGTCCATGTTTACAAGAATAAACCCTGCTTTGTGCAAAGGGTATTAACTTGACACATGGTGGTCTTCTGTTTCCATCACTATCATTGTATTGGAAGCACCTTGGTACCAGCATTCTTTCCTGAATAATTTTCTGTCCTTTTTTTTTCCTTCCACCTTTTTAAGATACTTATTGGAGAAACATTTTCTCTCTGTTCTAGAATTCACACTGAAAATCACACACAATGTGCAACCAGTGTTTTCCATCTCATCATGACTATCCTGTGATTTCCTAGTCTACCAACTGCATAAAGCTATAAATACAGACAGAAAGTCAATTAGACTGGGATAACCTTGTCTGTTCAACAGCTGGGGGTGTAGTGTATGTCTGCCTTCCTTGTATTGGAGTTAAGAATTTACATTTTATGGGCCTGACCTACCTTGTAAACATATATCTTGGTGCTTTAAGAGAAGCACTAAAGAATGCAGGTAAATGTGGCTGTGCCAAAAAGAACTGAAGCAAGTTTAGATATGAGAAGGTGGTTGATTAAGCAGGTAATATATGTAAAGTCAAGCTTCAAGATACAGAGCAGTTCCATCCTCTTCTGTGTTATTGAAGTAAATTAATGACCTGGAGCTGTGTAGGGGTTTCCAGAAACAACACTATAATAGCCAACTGGCCACAGTTTGCAGCCTAGAGAAGGGGGAGATGTTTTTCTTCAGTAAATTGCCTGCTCAGGCACCATATATACTCTATGTCTGACAGGTCATAGTGTAGAAATGACAACTGAATCTTAGAAAAACATGAGTGAATATAAAATATGATGTTAGCTTGGAAGAAAATGAACCAGTCATAACCCTTCACGGGACCCACATATTTTCAAAATTTCATTGTACTCTTTTCTATGCTGATAGCTTGGCAGCTGCTCAAAAGTAGCTATTTTATGCCATTTTAAAGTGACAACCAAGAAATAGACGTTCAAACAATCTTTGCAAAATATGTAAGGGAGCAAATAGTGTAGGGAGTGACTCTCAGGCAGAGCTATGAAGCCAGGCTTTGCTTTGCTATCTGTGGGACAGGCTTATGGCTGTGCTGTCCTCCTCACAGGGAAAAACACTTGTTGATTTCCACCCATGTCCAGACTGTGACTTTGATGGTGTGCAGGCATTTTCAATATTTCACAGCACTCTTCAACAGGCTGCCCAGTGATGGAGGCATCAGCATATCCTGGCACCCTGCACGGCTTGTCTCAGGCTGAAGGCTCAGCATCCCCCTGCCTAGCACTGCTCAGGCCTTCACCACTTTTCCAAGTGCCAAGGAACCACTCTGCCTTCCCTATTACAGCACTCTTCTGTACGCTCCCTGGAAAAATTCAATAATCTAAATAGAGCTTTTCTGACTGCCTTTTATAAAGACCACTCACTGTTTCCAAAAAGGCCACTGCAATAGTTGACAGCCACTAAAAATCACACAGGACCAAAGGTGATTGAAGCCATTAGCTCATCTTTGACCAAGCTACCTTTGGTTAGCAAAGTTCCCCTTGACCCCCCAGGTATGAAACGCGGGGGGTGGGTAGATGGGTGGGTTAGGTGTTCGAGAGAGCGGAGTCAGTGTGAAGGAGGAGGGTGTCCCGAGCGCCGGTGGCGCTCGGCGAAGCCGTCCGGCGGTGGGCCGGGCCCTAGCGGCGGGGGCGGGGGCGCTTGAAGGGGCTGGGCGGCCGTACCGCCTCTCCGCGCCCCGTGTCAGTTGCGAGCCGCCGCCGCGCAGGCAGGGAGGCAGCCAGCCCGGTGGAGGCACCGCGGCAGGCGGGAGACCATGATCCTCACACGTAAGCTCAGGGCTCGCCAGCCCTGTCCGCTAGACTGAAAGGGGGATAGGGTTGCCGGGAGGTTCGGGAGCAGCGCGGTGGGATGTGGGGGGACAGAGGTCCATCTTCCGATATCCTGCAGCTCTGGCTGGAGCTCGGACGGGCTTTCCGCGGGGGCGGTGGCTGCCTCCTCCCGTCCCGTCCCATCCCGCAGTGCGGTGCAGTGCGGTGCATCCCTAGCCTCGGGTTTTCGCCCCGCCGGGCTGTCCGTGTTTGTGGTGGTGAAAAGCGCCCGTTGTGGCGGCAGCAGCCCCAGGTGAGACGCGAACGCTGGGGGAGCCTGACAGGACTTTTATCGTTTGGGAAGTGGCGGTCCATTGCAGCTGTAGTCGGGAAGCGGGGGCAGAAAGGGTTAACATCCGCAGGACCTAAGGCGCGGAGCGACGCGCAGGATGCGGCCTCTCTGGGGAGGGCACCGTGACCCATTTCTTCTCTCTTTTTTTTTTTCTTTCCCCTTCCTTTTTTTCCTTTTTTTTAAAAAAATCTCTTCCCTTCCGGGAGCCCTTGCGAGACGGGAACCGTCGAGTTTCTTTTGAAGTTCTTCGTAATTAGCCCGATGGCCTCCAGGAGCCCGGTGGCTCCCCCCATGCGGCAGTGGCCAGCCCTGATGTCACCCTCGGAGGCTTTGATCCTGGTGGAGGAGCAGCAGCTCCTGCCAGTGGGGATCACCCTCCCCCCCCCTCGCCCCCTTCTCGAGGCAAACAGAAAACCGATGCTGTTTTCCAGTCAGGCAGTTTTACGTTCCGTGTCACCCCCCTCTTTTTTTGCAAACAGCCACCAGTGACATACTTCCACCATAACTGTGAGGTTGTTGAGCAATGTATTGCCATTAGTCTAATGAGCTCTATTGCCGGTCAAGGACGATTACTATTGTTGGTACAACACACTTTTCTTACAGCACTCTTTTTTTTGGTTGGTTGGGGTTTTTGTTGTGGGGTGGTTTTGTTTGTTTGTTGATTTGTTTTGTTGTTTTGGGTTGGGTTTTTTTCTTGGTTTTTTGTTCCCCCGTTCTCTTGGAGAAAATTAGAGTACAGAAGAAATTACATTTAAACAGTGTATTTAACTAGGTCAGGAGGTTCTGCCTGATGTGTCATAGTACTTTACACATCTGAATTGAAAGACTGGGAAATGTGATTTTATCTTAGCCATCGATTATAGATGTTCACAGGAGTAAGTGTGATCTGTTTGAATTGCCCTGCCCTGATCAAGAAATTCCCAATAGCAAATCAGTAACAAGTCTCTTGATTTAGGTTATGTTTTAAGGATGTGTGTAGTGGACTTAAGGAAGGCACTAGACAAGTAGATTTCATATTAGTCTCTTGAGTATTAATCTATTTAAACAGTTCAGTGCCAGACTGATGCAGCATCTGTCTGGCAACCAGGCTGTTTCTGGCTAACACCACGTGGAGTTGGCATTAGACACATCTGTTGATTCCACAGCTGTAGCCTGATATCTTGCCTTCCAGATATCTTTACTGATGTCCTGTAGACATCCTAATCTGCATCTCTAGTTGAAGCAGCAAAGAAGAGAAAGGCAGAGGTGGCCAGGAAGTGGGATCATTTGTCTCTAGCAAATGGTTTCGCGTTTCTACTTCAGTACTTCAGTTTGCCAGTGAGATCCTGGTTAGGGCTGAGGTTCACTGATTATGGAATCATGGAGTACAGTGTATGCAAAAGAAGATGTAAATTCTGTTCTGAGAAGCTTCCTTTCATCTACAAGTTCATAGAAATCAAAAGCATTTGTAGCTACCTTCTGTAACTTTTAGGATTTCAGTACTTACAAAATAACTTGGTTTCTTAGTTGATTTTACTTTTTTTTAATCCAAAGGAAGTGCAAATACATAGTTTTAAACACCATGGAGCTATTGTTAAATTTTGTTTCTAAGTGGTGGTTAAAAGCAAGAATATATATTGTCATGTTTTTATGTGGGTTTTAAATCTCATTTGTATAGATTCAGCCCAGGGTTTTTAATTCTTGAGCTAGACTCTTCCCAGCCAGTTCTGTAGCTGCCTGTGCTGGGCCAGAGAGGAAGACTGATGCTAGTCATGGAAACTCAAAAGTACCCTGTGTATTTTGCCTCTGGAGGGTGCAAGAAAAAGGTACTGCAGTTGTCTTTATGCACAAATTGCAGATGTTTACGTTAGGTTTCCTAGAAGAAGGAGGTGAGAGGTGACTTGGGTTTACTTTCCTGGTTCTTCTAATTCTTTATATTCTAGGCAATGGTTTGTTTGAGGCATGTGAATTTACGAGTTCTGCAAATATTTAGAGATGCAGTTATCACAATAAAGCTTTTTCTGGTCGGAATACCACAGCACACCATGTTTGGGCTTCTTAAGAGATTCAAACTTCTCTTCCAATTCCCCTCTGATTGGAGTTGTGCTGTTTGCTTCAGCATAAACACAACTGCAACCTTGGTTGGTTAAAAGGAGGTTGAGGAAGAGAACTCATGTGCTTAACAGGATGGTCCTGTACTGTAAACAAGCGCTTTTCATGCTTAACTATCCTTCCTAGCAACAGGAAGAAGGAAATGAGGCTATGCAAAAGGACCCTGACACTTTTCAGACAATGCCAGACCCACCCTAGCATTCATATAGTATAGCCAGAAGACTTGGGGAAATAAAAATAACTTCAGATGTTTCCCCTTCCTTCTGTGCATATTATAGAGATACAGCCATCAACTGATCTGCAGTTCACAGAAAACTTGCTGGTTTGATCTCCACAAAATAAAGATATGATGCTCCTATATAATTTATATATATATTCATTTGGTATCATATTGTTCTGCTTACAATTTGATCCTCAGTGTTTCAGGGCAAATGAATTACAAAACACTGTATCCCCTCTAATGATGTAGTGAGTGTAGATATCTAGTAATTTTGGTAATTTCAGCAGTAGGGTACCAAGATTGTCTTGGGTGTTTTTTGATTTCCAAAGGTTTTTTCCAGATTTTGTCTTTTTTCCTTTTTGTTTTCTCTTCTGTTTTTCCCCTTTCTCCTGTTTTAAGGAAAATACCAAAATCTGTCTTCCAGCAGTGATGAGCAAGTCTTATGAAACGGGCATAGGACTGGGCTGTGTTTGGAGCTTTCTGATTCTTTTCACTGGACACTTTTTCTGCCATATTTGTTGACACCAAGTACTACTCCATACTGCATAGCATCCTTTTGAAATCAGTGGTCTGTTCAGTATACCGTTGACATAACTGGTAGCAGTAAAATAGTCAGGAATTACTTAACTGGTTAGCTTTAATTCACTGAGTTTTATCTGAAGGTTCCAGGCAATACTACATACCTTCTGAGGTACTTTGGTGTGTCTAGAAGAGCATGATAAGCATTGTTATTTGTTAGGATGAATATTCTTTCAAGTACTGTCTAGTATTTTTTTTCCCTTGGAAAGGACTGTGCTAAATAAGGCTGGATCAGGAAAAATATCTGGTCTCTCTGCAGATGAAGACATAATATGATGGCTTACTTATTGCTGGTAGGGTCACTTTTTTAAAGTCCAAAATACCAGTGAATTTATTAGACTTGGTTTTAAGTGTCTTTCTTTTATATTTGTCTAAATCCCTCTATTCAAATGGTCATCTCAGTCTGTGCAAAGAACTTCCTGAGGAGACGCATGAAAGACATTTGCTGAAGCCAGTGGTGGAAACAGCTTGACCTTCCCAGACCTATTCTTGTCATTTACTGAAGATTCAAGATTAAGAAAAATATACTCCTCTGCAATCCTGCATTTTGAGGATGTTCTTTCTGTGACCCCTGTGGACCCATAGAATCTGATGCTCTGGTGGCCACCCTTCCCTCAGCTTTCTGTATGTGTCTCTGAGAATAGATTTCCTGTGTATTATAAGATAAAAGAAACTTTCTAGTGTAAACCTTCATGATCTGTTTTAACTTCCTTTCTTCTTTCCATACATAGTCTTTCTACATTCTTTTGCAGTGCTGCCTTGGCTGTGCAGTGCTGCCATGGCTCTGCTGTATCTAGATGATTCTTGAAAGGTGAAACCATTAGATCTAGTACTAAAAAAAGAAACCAAACCAAAACCTTTTCAAGTGTGCATATCACAGACAGAATGCTCTAACTGTCTGCAATATCTGGAAATAGAAAGCTCATAGTAATATTTGCTTTGGGAAAATCCAGATTGGCATCTTTAACTCTGATTTAGGGAAAGAGGCTTTCATCTGGAACACTACCAACTGTATACTGGGCTGTTTCACACTAGCACAGGTGTTTTGTATCTAGTGTTTTATCATCTGCACAGGATGCAGTTTGGGGACTGGGTCATCGAGGAGGTAAGCACTAAATGGTTATGATGCAATGGTTATGATGTCTTTCTTCCATGCAGTTTTTCCTATATGTGGGGATGGTTTTGAGGTTGAGGCTTAATAAGCTAGAGGAAGTTAACCATCTGTATAAGATCTGCTCTCTTCTGTATGAACCATTGAGATAGCTCAGGTCAGCTCTTACGCTATTATTATTTTCTAGATCTGAACAGGTAACCCAGACTTCAGGCTTTTTTAGAGGAAGTACCCATCCTGCTGGACATACTCACTTATGCCTCCCTCTGGAGCTCAGTGAGCCTTTGATTTGAGCTTTGCATACATTGTGCAAGTTTACTAGCTTGCAGACAGTGCAATGGGAGACTACTGATGCTGGCCATGGGAGTAATGATGGTTAATGTTTGCCCTTCAGTATGTTCTCAAAGATCATTCTAACCAAGTCATTTCTGAGAGAAGGTTAAAGTCATCTTCTGTTTCCCAGTCTTTGGAGGAGGATTCATTTCTCACTCTGGAATCTGTCAACATGACCTCCTTTGGAGGATTTGACTAACTGCTTTTTCTGCCCCAAATAATCCTTCTCTAAGACCACCCTGTGTTAATCAGGCCAGATAAATAACCCACGTGCCCAATTATTTCTTAAGGGTTTTTTAAGTCACTTGACATCTTGTTCCTCTTCATCTGTGAACATTCTTAAAAACAAATGGGAGAAGACCATCTTAAAGCTACAAAAAGAATCATTCTTTGGTAGGAAAATTGCCACATGAAACTTTAATTTTCTGTTTAAATAAAGTTAAGGTTTTTATTAGTTTTTTACTTCAGACTATGTTTTTTAAATTTCTCTCTAAATCCTCCTGTATATGCTCAAAATTAAAAAAAAAAAAAAAAGAATAATTTATGATCCTGTGTACAGTATAAACCACGACTTGTGGTGTTTCTTTTGTGTCCGAGAGCATGCTTTTCCAAAGCCTTCCTAACAAGTTAGGAAGTAATGCAGCTAACTTTGGACAGTTAGAAGCACATTTAATAGCATGAAAATAAGCAGTAATTGCAATCTGTTACAGAGTGTATAGAGAAAGAGTTTGACAGAGACAAGGGGAATATCCTTTATTAAATCTGAAATGGTACTGATCTGATGCTTTTCAGGACATAACAGTTGCTCTTGATAGAGGGAAGGACCTCTTGTCAGCCAGGGCATGCTCTGGGGATAGTGGTTGTGCCCTCTGCACTGCTGCTATCAGGCACTGAATTTCCTTGTGCTCTGATGAAAGCCTGGGCTGCTCCTAGTGCTTGAAATGGGGCTTACGGTGCATCTGGACTTGGAGAAAGTAGAAGTCTAATGTAATTATTTTCTGTGTGTAAATATAATGAGGCAAATTGTGAAACATCCCCTTTATTCCTGTAAAAAGAATATTGTTGGGTTTTGGAGCCCCATGGATCCATGTTGAGAAGGGCTTACTTTGTCTGAAGTTCATGGAGGTTCCCATTGATTTTTGGCAAGTGTTGGCTCAGTCTCTAAACATTTTAAATATTTTCAAGAAATGCTGTTTCTCTTGTTCAGTTTTGAGCAGAAAAATACTTCTGAAGTTATTTCAGTATGCTGGAGACTGTGAAAAGGAGATTCAAGTTAATTAGATTTTGGTTCACAAAAGCAGTATTGTGTTTCCTGTGCTAGCCAAGAGGATTGGTGAGCAATTAGAACTGCTGTATTGCATAACCTGGTACAGTTGGTAGAGAGGGAAATAAAATACAACCAACATACACCTATGTGGATATTTTGGAAAACAGTCATATATATATATACTTTTATATATATATATATATATATAAATAAAATTATTTAGCTTTCATCATCAGGGGAATAAACAAGCTTAAAACCCGATCAGTGGAAGTAAGCCATTTGCTCTTTCCAAAAGCTCTGCTGAAAAAACCCCACAGTGTTCAAGCTTCCTGACTTTTTTTCAGGGAAAATATCAATATATGATCTTAAACATCTGTTTCCTTACTTCTTCTAAGTCGTCTGTTCCCACACAAATTCCAAACATACTCTGTTTCTTCTCCCAGTGTCCTGTGGTTTATACACAACATCAGCAGCAGATTTACTGTCTTGCTGCAAGGCTCCATAACTTGGAAAAGTCAGTCCCATGTTTAACCCAAACCCAGCAGGAACACAAGGAGAGTGTTTCTTCAGTTGTCCTCATACAGTTGAGACATATTTGACTAACATACACCACCACCACCTCTTTCTAGATTTTTTTTTTTTTTTTATGACTAGAAAACACTATGTATATTTGGTGCCATATATGGTTTCTTTCAAGAACTTATGGCGTTTTGCCCCCAAAAGATTTTGGTAAGAAGCATATTCTTTAAATTGTGCATGCATCTGTATTGGCTTGAGTTGATTGCTGAGGCACAGGCAGCACAAAGATCACAGCATGTATCGTTTGATTATGGAAGGTAAATCGAAGCACAGTGAAATAGAGGAGCACATCAAAAAAAGGCAGCTGCGACTGCAGAATGTAAGGGGCACTTTAAAGGTGAAGCAAGAAAAGGGTCTCTCTTGGGAAGGTTCTTGGGTTTCACTTCAAAACCTGCAAGCTCATCATCAATTCAAAAGCCATACTTTATTCTCTTGCATTCACTAGTTTGTCCAGAAGTTAATCCTTTATGGACTGAATGTGTTAGACTAATATTTTAGGATGGTTGCATAAGAGTAGATTGTTCTCTTAGAATAAGAAGAGATTCCAAATCAAAAGTTGGAAACTTGGCAAGAGCTTTCAATGGGATTTTCAGAATTCTCTAGCTTGTAGTGATTGAACATGTATTGACAAACTTACCAAGTGTTTGAGGGCATTAGCTTTATAAAATGCTGTTCTTTAATTACGTTTTTGCTTTCTTTAGTCCTTTCTATGTGCTGCTTTCTTGAAAGGTGTGGGGCACTAAGTTAATGATACTGCCTAAGGAACATTTAACTATATCTGTTTGAGAAGAAACAGACTTATGGAAAGGAATTTAATTATTTTCATGCTAGAGTCACCTATCTTCAAAGTGAAAACCATCTGAGGCCATGGACACACAGCAGGCTAACTCTTAGGAAGAGATACTGGCCCAACTTTAACAGGCTGGAGGCATATAACATTACACAGAACTGATTTATCATTTTCAATGCCTGGCCTGCTTATTTGTAGACAGCTGTCATAGTGCAGCTTTTTCCCTCCTTGTCTCAGGTTTCACATCCATGTTTCGTGTATCCACACACCAAGTGGTTGAATAGTGTGATCAAGTCTAGTGTTGAGACCACAATTCACATGTCAGGGATGTAATTCAAGCACTTGGAAAAATGATTACTTGTACTTGGGTGGTAGACTTCTGTCCAGAGAAGAATATTTCTCATATATACCAGAGCTTCTCCTAAAAAATACCGTCCTGAATGATCTCAAAATTTTTAATAGCTCAGGACTGTGTTTTGGAGTTCAACACAAGTTTTGGAAAGCACCAGAAATTTCAGAGGGAGACAATATGTAGGGACATGTAATTTTTGATGCAGACAGAGGACAGTCTTGTGAGCATGGAAGCCCTTTTGCAGCCATTAAACTGGAGCATCAGTCCTAGATAAGAAAGAATCCTCTTTGTTCTCCATCTGTGCCTTAGAAAATGTGCAGGTAGTTTATGGAGTTTAGTGCATTCATTATATGAGGAGCAAGCAGGCTCATCACTAGCATTCATGGTGAGAAATCACATTCTCTGCATTTGACAGAGACTCTCCTGCAAGCTAATGCAGGAAGATGATTTTGGTTTTCAATTTTTACAATTATTTTTTTTTGTTTCTTTTCTGAAGAAGTGAAATAGTGAAGTTCAACTAGAATGACCTGTTCAAAAATTAACACCAAGAAGAACCTCAGACAAACCAGTTTTTAGGTATGGCATTGGAGTGAGCCTTCAGCAAGGAAGCCCATTTTTGCTGAAATTAGATTTTAACAGCATTGATTTCACCAGTCTCTTTTTACAATCTGTTTTTGTAACAGAGCCAAAAGGTGGGATGAGTAGTACTGATATGTGGAGGTGCTAATATGGCTGTAAAGGTGCCTGACTAGAGGCAAGAGGAAGCCATCTGCTTGGAAGAACTGTTCATATAATGTTTAGCACTTAGGTGAAAATGGAGTAAATGCATGACTGTGCAAAGATACATCTGCTTTGCACCTTGTGCTGAGAGATCCGGTGCTTAAGTTGCATGTTGTTTTGTGGAAGCAAAAAGGAAAGGAAGAATAAAAGCAAATGATCTTGCTGTTCCTAGCTAGACTGCTATGATTATTTTTTTCTGAAAGGACACTATTGCAGCATTTTTGGGTTTTATTTTCTATAGGAAGGAAGGTATCATCCAACAAAAGACTAAAGACAACTTGGAGTTCTCCCTTCTGAAGTTGCCATATCAAACAAGGTGTCAGTTGAAATATTTTTGGCATAATATTCTAAACTTGCTAACTTGCAGGGTCAGGAACCAAGATTAACCAGAATTAAACAAAAGGAAAGATTGAAGTTTCCATTTTTACTTACCATTTTGGGGAAGAATTGGGTTCTCCTAACCCCCCAGGAAGTGGGTAAATAAGGACTGATGGTTCTCAACCACACACAAAAGGAACTCCTACCCTTGATTCAAGCATGGAGGCCTGCTTTGTGAAACAGACTAACAAATAAAGCTGTTTCCAATAAAAATTTCCTGGTTCCTCTTTAACACATTTGCCTGCTGCTTGCTTAGTCGATGCCAAGAAGAAAGACTTCATTGTACTCCTTTTGGGTTTGGTTGGGTTTTTATTTTTGCCTCTTTTGGGGTTTTGTTTTGTTTTACAGAAGAAAATCTCTTAGAAAGTATCAGGACATTTAGAAATAATACTGTGATTTCTTTCTTACTGGCTGTTCTTTCATACAAAAAGCTCCTGCTGCTGGGGGAGGGAACAGGACACACATCTGAAAAGCTGCACATACATTTCTTGCCTGGGACATATATGGAATTGTAGTTTATTGTAAAGGTTTTAACTGGCAAGGATGTTTGATTGAGAAAGAAAGTGACACCGCAGGGATGGAGCAGGGCTGGTTGAGGGAGTGAAACTAGTCCCCTGCCCACGGCAATTTACTCAGTAGGCTCAGCTGCAAGGTCTTCATCAGAAAGATGCTCACAGTAGGAAATTGCTTTGCATATCATGACAGATTCATTAGGGCTCAAGCTGGACTTTCCTAAAGTGGGTTGGAAAGCAGTGTAGACTCCTCTACAAACTCCCTCTCCTCTCTGTGGCTCTCAGCTGGCCCCAACCAAGCAGATGTTGTGCTCAGCAGTGAGTTTGTAAATCAGGTAATGATCTGCAATTTAGGTCCCCTGGGAGACCGAACAAAGGCTTCTGGATGCCCTGTGTCTTACAAAACTTTTAAGAAGTAGTAGGAAAATCTGTTTTTCAAAGCTCTGTCCTTGTTTGTCCCTTGTTATCCTGGTTGCCATTGATGCAGATGACAAGGACTTGCACGTATTCCCCTGTCCACCTGCATATGAAACCGTGGCAGCTGGGAAACCAAGAGTCCCAGGCTGATGCTCCTGAGGTATTTGGAAAGTGTGGGAATGAACTTTCTGCTGTACCATAGTTTAAATGATTTGGCCAGAACCTCAGGTTTAGCTAATGCATTTTATTCTCAAAGGCAGATTCCAGTTAAATTGTGGTAATGACCTTTTTGCCTATGAAAGCCTTCAGCTGTTCAAGTTTGTATTTTTTTAAGTGAAGAAGCTTGTCCTGTGTACTTAGTTTCCTGTGCAGCCTATTCAGCACACCTTGGGCTGGATTCTCCCTCTAACTATGTTTTGATCTGCCTGAATTTCACATACATACACAGGCTTGTTCCTACTCTGGCTTCTCAGTAACTAGCAGGGTTGAGATGGGGAAGCTGGGTTGGAAATTGCTTTCCTGTGTACCTGGTCACAGCACATTCGTGCAATGTAGGAGCAGTCCTGGGTTTGGCTCTCCAAGCCTCTCACCTTTCCAAGGGCTTGCAACAGGAGCTAGAGGCTAGGCCCTGGCTTTCCCAAAATGTTTGAGATGGAAATGGGGCAAAGATTGCTTTTAAACCCTTGGCAATGTCCTGGACCCATTCCTAGGCTTTTGCCTAGCTTAATCAATGAGCAGGTGTTTTATTATTCCCTGCAATTCTTGTGGCCAACCAAGAATCCCTCTGGTGTTTCATTGCCTGGGTTGACTTCTTGGGGGAGTCTCAAAGGTATTTTGAAAGTAAATATGCTTTGAAAATCCCAAAGGCATCTGACTCCTGGGTGCCCATAAAATATGTCTTCCACATAACTTGCATATATATTTGCAGAAAAGGCACACAAAGCTCCAATAGAGAACCTTAAAAAAAGTCTGATAAATTTATATTCATAATTTTCTAGGTCTACAAGTATTTTACAGGTCATACACCTTGGGTGCTCAGTAAAGGACCTGTGAACAAATATTTAAACACATTTAAGAGCCACTGCAGTAGTGAGGAATCTGACACTTTTTTCAGATGCACTACAGGCATCTACCTGTGTTTTTAGGTAAATACTGGCGATCAGGGATCTTTTTTCTCCAGTTTTAAATCAAGTAAAATTCTCATTAAATTCAGACACTTCTGCAGGATATGACTTACAAGATACTGCATTTTATTTTAAGTACTCTTAAAAATAAATTGCAGATTTTTTTACCTTAATATTTTCATTGCTTCTGCGATAATAATCTCCTGTTGTGTGTTCTTGCTGTAGCAGTGCAAGTTTATCTAGTGCAGATTCTTTTTTTCACCTTCTTTATTAACTTTTCCATGTATTTTCTTTAGGATAATGAAATTAAAATACTACTTTCAGCAAAACTTTACAATTATTTGCTATTGGAATGGAAGAATGCTTTTTCTTAATGAGTAGCTAAGTCAATATGTCTGTACGTGCTTGTTCTCATGTGGTCCCATAACCCAAAGGTGAAGCAAACACAAGTTGCACAAATGCCTGCTTGTCCTGACTTCAGCGAGAGTGGATTTTTAGCCGTTTATTTATCTGGAATGCTGTGCTTTGGCTCACTTTAACCCCTTGGTTTGGATAGGTATCTTAGTAAAGTCGTCTGGCAAAGCAGAAATATTTAACCCTCTTGTAGTGATTTGGAAAATTAGAGGGGGATTGTCGTCATTTTGGAGACACTACATCTGATTTTAATTGTGTACCTGTATCTCACTGGGAGTATTTCATAACATGCCAATATCTTGAGATATTTTACTTGATGTTATGTTTGGCTCTTCACTGCCCTATATGCAGTTAACTTGCATTCTGAGCAATTCTGAGCAAAACCCTTTGTGCGTGGTTTGTGCAACAGGTAGCTATAGTATTCTCTCCAAGTAGGTGGCAAAATTGTCTACTGAGTTGTACATAATGAAGATTTTATTTTCTGGTCCATCAAGAACAGTTATTATAATCAAAGCCAACTGAACTTTAAGAGTTTCTGATTGCTCACTGTCAGATTGATCAGTTCTAAGCAGGGAGCTAAGTTCCCAGTCGAGCTTTCTTGAATTTTTAGAAGAACAAAATTAACCCAGTATGTTTCCTGAACACTTGGACAATACCCTAAATACCTTTTATATTTTCCTAGTTTCATCTAATAAGATAATATATTCCTTATTTCTGCTTGTACTAGGTAAAAAATGTATGTATAATTTATTCACAGACTAATATAACCTACCTTCATAATATTTCCTGTCTTTCTGTATCATGTATATGTATGTGAATACTTTTATTCTTCAGCATGCTGTTTCAGGCAGTGTGAGAGAAAGCTAGCTGAATTTCCTGTAATATACCAAGTAATTCATAAATTCCTTGAAGACCTCCAGTGAAACTAGGTTCTTGTTGGGTAGTATGTGTTTGAGGGAGCTGCGAAACAGTGTGTCAGTTGTTCTTGGGCTTGGGTCTGTCAGTACTATCTACAAGATGTTGAAGTGCACAGTATTACAAGCTCTATTAGGAATTTCTGTCCAGACAAAATAGTTGTGCCAGGAGGATCAGAAGATTTGCTAACAAATGCTGCTCATGCTGGCTGCGGTGCCAGTTTCTCTAGTGTTAGCAAAACCTATATGGAGTAATCCATAACTCCTGCAGTTATCATCTGTGGCTCTTTCTGTAACTGTTAAATTTTTGAGCTGTTGACAAATCATGGGTGAACACTAGTAACTTTACAGATATATATGATCAAGAGAAGAAAAGCAAACTGGGACAGGCAAACCTGTGTCTCAGTTCAAAGTTGCTGAATACTTTTGTGCTTTTTTTGTGAGGAGAATAGTAGAAGTAGTGGGGAGGAAGTTTTTGCTTTGCAGATCACTAACGAAGGCTGTCTTATTTCTGTTCTTTTCCAGAAATTGAGGCCAAGGAAGCTTGTGACTGGCTGCGGGCTGCTGGGTTCCCACAGTATGCACAGCTTTATGAAGGTAGGCACTCAAGCTTGTAAGTCAATCATCCCTTGGCAATTTTTGGACAATGAGATGGAATATTCACCAATAAGTGAGGTTCAGGGGTGCAAATGAAGTGCCAGTAGATAGGATGGCTGTTAAGGACTGGGCTGCTCACTGCAAGCTGCCACGTGCATAGACATATCAAATCCAGAGAGACTCTGAAGCACTCCTGGAGTTTTAAGTTTGTTCCAGGTTTCTCTTTCAGTGTCAATCTCCCAAATGTCTTCATAGCACAAATGTTATGTTAGCACCATGGTACATTTCCCATAGTTAAAGTGCAAATGAACTGTATTTTCATGAATATAGTCATCCACTGCTATGAGTCCAGTCGTAGAGAAACAGAGAGGCTGTGTGTCCAGCTCCACTGGCCAGCTCTCCTAATGGAGCAGAGGTAGGAAATCCTGCGCATGCGTGGATGCATCTGTATGCCTTCTGATCCCACATCCTGGGTGTCTCTTGAGAACAGTTTGGGAGGGTGTTAGACACAGGCTTACTAAGAAGGGAAAAGAGAACATACAAGCCATTGTTGCACAGGTGTGCAGCAGCTCCTCAAAGAGCCTGCTGCCTCCTGCAGTCACTTGTCCTTATGTGGCATGGATTCTCTTTGTGTGTCTGCTTTTACAAAGGTTTGGCTCAATTAAAACTGTTGTCTTTGTTGCCTCTCTAACCTACTAGGAACTTGCAGTTTTGACATACAGCTCTTACACTGTGATGCAGATTCACATACAGAAGTTTGTTTTAGTGACATCCTTTCTTATATGTATATTATTGATCAGGATTTCCCTCCCACACCATTACAAATTACTTGCTTTGTAGTGAGATTATGCACTCTTATCTGTCTCTTCTTTCATATAAAGCAAACTCCAGCTGCTGCTTCTGAAGAGTGAGCATAGAAAGTCCATTATTTACAGTGAATAACTGTTGGAAATTACAGCAAATGCTGAACTGACCTTCTTGAACTTTGATTTGCAGCTGCACAGGCAATATGAGATGATAATAGCACTTTCAAAAGCAGCACTTGGTGAAACTTTTCTCTGCCTGTTCAGAAATGAAATTTCCTTTTATTATTTCTCTGGTTTTTTGGGTTTTTTTTGTGCTAATGGGGATGCTAAGGTTTTGCTCAGATGAAGAGCTGGGACCGTACTTCCAGTCTTTATTGAGTCTGGGGACAAGACTCTCAGCTGAATATGTAGGCTTGCAGGTTTCATGTTATGCTGAGCTGTAAATCCCCTAACAAATTACTTGCATTCAGAAAGCATGTCCCGTGGTTACCATTGTCCTAGCTAAAAACTTTAAACTTATATAAAATTTCTAACATAGGACCATGTCCTGCCTAACATCAAAAGGACCACAGAGGTAAGAGCAAGAGGGGAGAGCAAGGCCAGCCATAGCCATTGAAAAGGTAGCTCTCCTTGTAGGAAAACAATACACCCTTGTCCTTTGCAAGCCTCTCTGGCATCAGCAACAACAGCAAAAACAGTCGTAGCATAAATTAAGCATAAAGAAAATGGACTCATGCAGACTATCAACTTCTCAAGTCACCTCTCTCACTTAAGTTCTCCCATATGTTTTCTTGTGGGCATTCTAAGATACCAACTGTGTCAGGGGAAAAACATCAGCACTATGTGGAATGGTCCCACACAGTACACATTTAAAATGGAGATTAATCAGTAAGTCTTTTTCAGTTGCTTAGTTGCTTTGCTAAAACTGCAGTTTTCTGTAGAAAATACAAAATTTCTTGCATTTTGCAGAATCTGTTGTAATTTGTTTATTCCTGGGGCAAAATCAGGACAAATAGTTTGCTTGAAAGATTGTCTACTGGTATAGAAAACCCAGAATATTAACTGCCTTTCCACAAATTAACACAAGGTCTATTCTTTTCCTTATTTCAGTTCATTCTTTCCCCATTTTATTATTATTTTTATTTAATTTATTTATTATTATTATTATTTTATACACAATCACTTGGACCAGGAAAGTTGTATGCAACTGCAGCAGTATATGCATAGTTTATCCTTATTTTGCTGTGTGCCCTGAGCACCCAGTGGCTTTGGTGGGAGTTTTGGCTGTGCAAGGAATGCCAGATCAGGACCTCTGTGACCGTCAGGAATCTGTGGAGGACAGTGAATAATATATATGTGGTTGCTGCTTCAGAGCTGTAGTAAATTTTCAGCTCTCTGCCAACATTGTTTCCTCCCCCTCATTCTGCCAGTTGTTTACCTAAATAATCTCGTAAGGAAAGGAGGCAGTATAGGCTCCATGGAGCTTGGCTTGCTTTCGTTTCAGTCCATATCTCATTGATGTTGTAACAGTGTCAGACTTTTAAATAGCTATTTTTAAATAGATTAACAGCCAAGGAGATTGGGTTTTTAATTCTTTTCCAGAGATCTGGAGTTTACTGACCGCTTTTCTTTGAATGTGAGATATTAATATGTTAATGAAGATTGTATATGTACTTTAAATAAAGCTAGCCTGAGTGATTTTATGCTTCTGATGTCAGACAGGGAGCTGGCATTTGCCTCTTTCCCATTGTTTCATCCCTGCTTTGCTAATTTTTCCTCCATTTTTCATATGAATTTTCAGTTATCAAAGCTTCACATTAAAAACTTGTATATGATAAGGAAGCATCTCTGGCATTTGAGGCAATAGCATGTGTTTACCTGAGAAGTGCCAATCGCTGGCATCTTGGGAAGCTCAGCTGGAGGCAACTGGTTGTTCTGAAATCACTTGGCACTGGGAATAAGAGTCATTTTGATTCCATCTGTCCCTATTCCTACAGATCTTCTTTTTCCAATTGACATCACTGTAGTCAAGCGAGAACATGATTTTCTGGACAGAGATGCTATTGAGGCCTTGTGCAGGTAAGTGAAAAAAAATCACACTGTATTTTGAAACAAAACCCTTCCTGTGTAATAGAAAGCATAAGCTGGGAAAAGCATAACTTCAACTGAATTGTGTACCAAATAACCATTTGCTTGAGACCTTTATATTATCCAGTATGCAATTTTCTTTAGAATAATATGTTGGGTTAAGTAATATTTGGGGATCTTTTTTAAATGAAAGTTAGGAGGAAAGTGGCAGGAATATTTGTGACAAGTATTTCATAGGCATATTTTTTATTATTCTTCTTAATTTGTTTTTATTACTAATTCCCAAATTAATTAGGCATGTTAAAGCAGACCTGTGCTGGCTACAGCTATCTGCACATGCAGCTGTAGCATCAGTTCCCATATAGGAATTGGCTTTTGGGAGAAGTATTAGCAAAGCAATCTGCACTCTGTCGCTCTCCTTTCTTAAGCTGATGAGCAGCTATGTATACAAACAGAACAAAAAGCAATGTATACAAACCCTCATGCTGACCCTAGTGCATCACCCTGTGTGCACTGTGATCACTAAAGTGAATGTGGGTATGGCTGGAAGGGATAATGTAAGTGAATCTAAGTTTGTCCCCACTGCAAGGAGTGGCTGGCCCTCAGCCACGTGCTGACATTAATTATCTTTGTTGTAAATTAAATCAGCCCATGGAAAGGCATAATGAAGTTCATAGTAGGTGGAAAGGAATGGGCAGGAGGAGGAATGGATAGAGAAAAAGGGGGAGCAAGATCTGCTGGTGTGTGGCAGCCTGTCTACAGACCTACAGCCTCAGTGTTACCAATTTTATCATAAAAGCAGTTGCAGTGGCCTCATCTGACACTTTCTCATCCATCAGTTACCTCCTCTAGTGTGAGTCCACAATCTTCCATGGCAAAAGAATGCCTTAACTTTTCATGTCTCCTATTACCTAGAAATAAGTGCAATTTTCTGCCTCTGTCCTTTGGTATGGCAGCTTTCCAAATTGTCTACAAAATGAATGCTTTTGGATACTGCGTGCATGATGTCTGCAACTCTAAATGTCAGTAGTTCTAATGAATTACAAAACCCTTTTAAGAAAGGCTTTAAGTTTATGGTGTTCTCATGCCATCACTGCCATACTTGGAAGGCAAAGAGAGGGACTGGAATTTAAAGTTCTTCAGAAATACTTAACAAGATTTTCAAACTAAGAAAACAGATTTGTTGTCTGGTCATTAGGAGGGGGAAAATGTCATTAATGTTAAATAAATTCACACTTAGGATGTGCTCCACTCAAGTGTAGGGCACCTGTTCCATTGATGTTAAAATGTGTTAAGTTGTTTTGTTTTGTGTACTCTGGAACTTGTGGAGTCATTTAACAGAAAGTACAGCAATGGGAAGAAATGCTGTTTACCAGAAGTGTGGTCTTCTCTTGAAATACAGTACATTATCACAACATTTCCACCTTTACATTTGGTTTTTTTCCCCACATCTCCTGGTTTAATTTTGTAAAGGTCATTAAAAAACATGCAGAAGGCACATCGTTTGGAATGCTGCATTTCCACCTGAGGCCTGGGTTTATTTTGACTCATGCCGTGGTCAGTGTGTAAACAGTAAAGAGGTTTACTTGCTAAAAGAGCTATTTCATAGCTGTTAACTCTATCATTGTTTCTTGGCTGAAAATCATTTGCATTTTTAGCACAGGGCTAAATGAGCACTGTATGCAGTGGATGGTAAGCAATTTGTGCTGAGATTCTTCTTTTCTGTATAACAATATATATGTATAATAACATTCACTAGCAGTTCCAGTTACCTGGTTCTAATTATTGCATCTGAAGAAATTGTTTTAAAAAGGACTGTAGAAATCACAGTGAGAGGGGCTTTTTGTAAAGTCTGAAGCATTTTAAATGATAGTTGACATCTGAACAGTCCTGTAAATTATTGTTGAATAATCTTACTCTTGTAAGCAGGAAAACGAATGCAATTTTAAAACTGGCTTATTAGTCAATGTTTTTCCAAGTTCTTTTCTAGATGGAGAAGGTATCAGTTGTCCCCCCATTAAGGTTTTTGTGGAAAAAATTTAAGCAAAAAGTGGGTTGAGACTTGAATTACAGAGGTAGCATATGGCACTTGGTAACTGTAGAATATAGGTGGTTAAGAAATGTCATTTAGTGATCTTATCATGAAATGTAGGGTTAAAAATGTAAGAGTGACGACTCTAATTTGCTAGGATGCTGCAAAGTGCTACTGGCCTTGGTTTCCTAAGACTTTATGTTAATGACTGGGAATTTCTCTCCAGAGGATAACTGGCTGTATTATGTGCTAATGAAACGAAGTACTGAAACATGCATATCCTAATGGTTGTTGCTAAGTACAAAACACATAGCAAGCCATGATGGAAATCCTATTTAATCTCCTTACACATAGCTAGAAAAATGCTACACTATATATGCAAGAGATTTCTTAAATCTCTTACAGTCGGGACTTCTCATCCAGGAAACTGGATGTAATGGATTTGCATGAGCAGCATTCACTGCTCATATCATTTGGTCTGTAGAGAACTGGCCTCCTTTCCAGGTTAGAACACACGAGTGAACCCCAGGAGCCAGTGTGGAGGCTGTCCACTGTGAGTGAGACAGGAAAGCCCTTGTATCATCAGTTAGTACAGGTATAAGGGAGGTGAAATTTGTATTGTAAGAAGGAATTAAAAATTGGAGACTATGAATAAAATACTTGAAAGCTAGATCATACAGTTGCTCAGATTGAAAATTGTTATTTGAAATGTGTAAATCTAATAGTCTGCATTGGTAACACTTTTCTTGGGTGCATGGGGTGAGAATTTTCTCCTGTTAGTGAGAGCAGAATGAATTACCTGGGCTTATAGCCAGCATAGAACTGACTGATATCTAGATTAAAAGAGACATCACATTATAAACCCATATTTTAATTTGTAAGTTAGCTGAAGTTAGTTGTTCACACTACAGTTTTTGATAGTGAATGTATTGTTCAGGCAGCCTTTCTTAAAAGTAGTTCAGACTATACAAGCGTGGCCATTTCTGAGGAGAAGGCTAGGAAAAATGCATTGTTTGCTCATTTCTGAGAGAAGCTCTAGTGCCTCATGTTTTGGGTGCGGCAGGTTCAGGCTTCCACTGTAATTGTCTCTTAGGGCTGATACAGGCCCTTCCCTACCCAAAGGCTGGGACTGAGAGGCAGATTCTGTTGCATTGGTCATCCTCAGGAAGAAGAGTTTTGCAGAGCCAGGATGAAGGAGGGAGAGAGGCTGAATAGCAGTACATGGAGTGCAAGGAAAAGTGACAAGGTTTTGGGGATACAAGGCTCCACGGGAATTAGATGCCATCTGGATGTGAAGATGTAAAGAGAGATGGGTGACTCAAAGGCATTTATCTGCATGATGGGAAGTAATACTATCTTGCCATCCAATCATCCAGAAACTACCCAGGGTAGGAGGTATTTTAGAAACTGAGACAGAGATATCTAGGCAGTGTAAGTTGCTGTAACTGCTGTCTGCAGCAATCTTGCCCCATCCTTCCATCTCTTGTCCTCAGGAACGTATTGCTGAGACAGGTTTGGGCAGAATAAGGTGGAGCTAAAAAATTAGGCAGACCTGCTGACTGTCAGCAGGGAAATGATAAGTTGAATTTATACCTGGGAATGGAAATACCAATGGAGGAAGTCCACAGACAGAAAAAGAAATTGTGGTTCAACAAGCATCAGTTTGATAGGAAGGTCTGTAGAAAAAGGATGTGTGCTTATATGCTTAAAAAGTATTGCAAAGCATATGTGAAGGTTAAATGACAGTTGTATAGATAACTTTTACCCTGGCAAAGCCTAAACTTCTTAAGTTTAACGTTGCAGACTCAGTAATATGTTTGGAAGGCAGTTTTGCATATTGTACTGTGTTTTCAGTGTCCTGTAGCTCAAGTAACTGGCTACTGCTGAACTTGAGCAGAAGTTAAAGCAGGATGTGTGATGTGTGTGATGAAAGTTACAGACCTGAGGCAATCGCTGCACAAGTTTTGTAATGAAATCATGTCATGTGTAACAGTGCCTCACTGCTGTTGTATTTAACCTCACTCATTGGGGGTTACTTTGTCTTTCCTTCATACTCATTTTTGTGAGGTGCATGTGGAAGATTTTTTTTTCTTAAACACCCTCTGTGGAAACAGAGGTCTTTGCTCTACCCTTTTCCACCTATTTCAGTGTTTTAATTTGAGAAGGAGAAAAGTCTGGAGATGTAATCTTTGTGAAATCAGAGATTGTCTTTATTAGCAATCAGACAGGCTGGAGCTAGATAAAGCCTGATACAGGGATTTAGTGATAACGTCTCTCTGCATAAGTCAAAGGTTGCAACACTGTGAAATTTGTAAATTATTACACAATACAGAACTGAAACCAGTTTAATATTCTGGTCTTGAGGTCCAGGAGTTTGAGAGGAGAATGTTTTTATAGCTGAGAGAGGGAGGCGGTTTTCTGCTGCTGTGTGGCCTCTTAAAAACCAAAATACCACTTTTTATTGTAGCATGTAGATGGGACATTCACCCTTCACCCATGCTGTAAATACAAATCCTCTGAAATTCACAGGGCTTGTGCACTTACCCACCAGCTACAGCTGGCAGGACTGAGACTTCTGCCTTTTGTCAGAGCAAACATGAAAACAGAGAGATCTGAATAACTTTCCTAACCTGCCACTGCCCTACTATTTGACCCATTGCAATTGTTCCTATTTCTCATCTTTTCTATTATGTTGTGGCTGGGTCTAATTATAGATCAAACTGCCTTTTTTTTTTTTTAACTTCATGACTGCAGCAAAAGCACCAGTAGGAGCTTTTCCATTTTCTTTGATGACCTCAGGATCAAGCCCTGTATAAATACCATCTGCAACTAATCCTGTGCATAAAAAGCAAGCGGAAGGAGGGAAAACTAAGAATTCTTTCTGTGCACACATTTTCTCTATTCAAGTCACAAGTTTCATGAATCCGCAAAGACTCATCTGAAGCAAGAGGACAAGTCAGCATTTCTTATTTTATGGAATTTTTTTTTTATTTTTTCAAAGCTGCTGATACAGCCTCTTCTTTACACTGTGCTCAAATGAATTATGTGAAAATTATACACCTTCTTCAGAATTAATTAGGCTTTTAAAGCTTAGTTTTGCTTCTGTTGAATTTGGGCTGCAGTCCAGCTGAAGGTAGTTGGTGGCTCTTCTCCTCTGCCTCCCCTCTGTACACACTACCCTTCATGGAATTTGGGGAACTGACCTGGGAGAAACTCAACAACGTGTTGAAAGATGAATTTTCAGCTCTGTTAATCTCCTCATCCAACTCCACAGTACAGCCTTATGAGGGGAAGTATTAACAAAAAGGACCAAACCATTGCTTCCATGAAGCTGCTGCTTCAGCTTTTCTGCCTTTTCCATCATGCTCAGTCTGTTCTTGCCCTTTCTTTGCCTTACTGTAGCACCAATATTTCTTTAATGGTGCTTTACCAGTGCAGATTTCAGCTGAGCCTTGTCCCTGAAGCAGTTGCTGGGGAGGCAAGGTCTAGGAGAGGGGCAGGACACCAGTAGCCTGCACTTAAGCTGCACCTAAACTGCCATGGAGCAGTTTGTTTAACAGTGCCAAATTTTGCTCTTAGTTGTTTGTGCTGAGCCCTGCATGCTGAATTTCTAGGGGAAAGGGGAGAAGGGTTTTTGTTTGTTTGTTTGTTTTAAGGATACCTACCAGATCATTAACTCATCAAGAATAGGGGGATGCTTGTATACATTCTTACAATATTTCAAGATACACATCCAACCTATCATATTTCACAAGGAGGCTGGTTAACTGTTGTTGCTGAAGCAGTTTATTTCTGTTTAAATTTTAGTCCTCAGAACAAGATTTTTATTTATAAAAAACATTTAGTTCAGGAAGGAAAAATATGTGGTTGAGTTTTGTTTTTATAAATTGGTGAGTTGTCTTGTCCCAGGATTATATTGAAAATAGTAATTGTTCACAAACAAAATAGATGCCTAATTAGTGGAAAGATAGTTTTCTCTGGGAGGTTTTATCTAATAAAGTACAATTTTAAAGCAGCATGCTTTTTTCACACAGGCATAGGTACAGAGTGCTAAATAAGAAGCCTTTTCCATTATTTTCAGTTAGTTGAGATTGATTGTTTCAGAGTTTGGATGTCTGCTATTTAAGCAAATGTAATTATTGCAATTAATTGGATATAATGCACTTCCCAATTTAGACTAAGTTTCAGTTCACTTCCCTTTACTTTGATTCAGGTAATTGTGACAAATAGCAATCCATCCCGCCTTCTGAAGTTAGAATACAGCCTAATGTAATGGGTTAATGGTTAAGTATAATTACGGCTGTAATTGAAACTCTGCTTGTGGTTATTTGTATGCAAAGCAGGTTGGGGACAGCTTTCCCAAAAGCTTTTGAACTGGAATAGCCTGTGTCAAAACACTGCAGCCTTCTCTTAATATGGTTTCCTTTGCTTTGCAGGCGCTTAAATACTTTAAACAAATGTGCAGTGATGAAGCTAGAAATTAGTCCCCACAGGAAAAGGGTAAGTTCCTCTAACATCTTTTGTTACAGCCTTGTACTTTATTGAAACTGAAAAAAATCTCATCTTAGCAGTATGCTTAGCTGCAGTCTAGGACAATACCTGAGTGGAACCTGGCAAGGACACTCAGTCAAAACTCTGCTTACCTTTAATTTCGTGTTCTCACTGAGTGAAAACTGCAGGCCTTGATCGTGGCTGAAGGTTATTCATCTAGGGAACTCTCCTTGGGGTGCTGCTTCCAGTCTGAAAGGCACTGGGCTTCTCTGCCTGCCAGTAGAGTTGTCTATGTTGGTAACATATTCCCTGCACTCAGGCAGGACTGTAAACAGTAGGCTTGATGAAGGAGATTCTGACTAGTCATGACGAGCTGACCTGAATGTTAGCATGTCATTTTTGGCATCATCTTCACAGTTATGGTTCTTTGCCATTGTGGCATTCAGGCCTGTTCAAGTGACAGACATCACATTGGAATTGTATTATTTTATTATAATTTTATTACAATTTGTATTATTTTATTACAGTTAGACTACAGGAAAGAGCAAATCCTTTGTAGGATTGGGCACATTGTTTCCTTGTTTTTTTAATTACATAGCTCAAAATTAAAAAGTGATATATTTGCAGAGTAGCTCAGCTACCTTTTTAGAAAGTTTACACTTTTTTAGGGAGCTCAGCAAGAACTAAAAGTGTTTCCTGAAGCTTCAGGATCCCCATGGAGCGTGGTGAGAAATAAGAGCATCTACTGAAATTTCAGTAAAGTAGTACCAACAGAAAGCTGGGGTTTGCTAGTAAGGTACTACTCAATAGCTGTCTTAAAACTATGTGTGTGTCCTAGGAGGGATCAGTAGTTGATACTGTCCCCTGGGATATGACAACTGCAGATAAAGATGACTGAGCTAAAGCAGTACAATGCTGCCCTACCCTTAACAAGAATGCATACAAATGCTCTGAGGTTGTTTACCAGGAATTAATCCCCTCTTTCCCTATCTGTTTGTGGTATGGTGGAAACAGCATCCAAGCTCCAGAAGATAACATTCTGAGGCAGCATATGTAGACACTCTTTAATAGGGGTAGCAGCTGGTTTGCCATTTATGACTGCCAGATTTCTTCTCTTTGTTCCTGAATCTCGTTAACAGTGGAATTGTTGTTAGTATTGCAGTTAGAGGTATTGCTGTTAGAGGTCAGACCAGACCTGGCTTCAGGTCCAAACCCTAGATCTTCCGGAGTCTGGCCATCACCTTTTGTTTCAGTCCTTCCTGATTTTCATTCACCACCCATGTTCTGGCAGATGGATTTGGATCCTATTCCCTTTTGTTGCTGACTTCATTAAAATCAATACTTAGCCTTTGAAGCTTTTTAGCACTAGGGAAAAATTGCACTGACAGAAACATATGTTTCCTTATGTTTCCATCGACCTCTTTGCATTTTAAGATCACTTTACCTCTCCTTTTTTTCCAGTCAAACCACATTCACCTCTGAACCAGCATTATTATCTTTTGGCAGTTTCAGGTGACTCTCCTTCCTGAAAACTTTAAATGAGCAACCCAGTCCTCTTAGGTTTTTATATAAGTCATGGACAGAAGCAGGTTGTAATAGTTAGGAAACAAAGCGACTCTTGCTCTGTGTCTCATGTGGATTTGGTTATAAAAAATAAATAAGGTGTTTCACTTATTCTCCTGAGTTGATGAAATGTGCTATAAAAAAAAAAGATGCAAAAAACAAGGAGAGGATCAGGAGTTCATGTATGCATAAATAAAATACTTGAAACATAAATAATGTACTTGTTTTTCAGATAATAACTGTTTATGTCCCTAGCACATAAATAGTTACAGTTTAGGGCATGCATGTGTGTTTGTTTTTAAGTTAAAGCAATCTAAACAAATGAAGGGAAACTCATGGAGCTGGGTGGCAATTAGTGTTTCCTACTCTGGACACCAAAGGTTGTTTGGTGGTTTTAGGGTGTCATATTAAAATATCTTTATTGGTTTTATTCTTCCAACGTGAAATTTTCCAGATATTTGGAAGACCAAATATGTCACTCCCATGATCATTCTCTTTCAGTATTTAGATGAAAAAGCTGTAGGTGTAAGTGATGTTTCTTTAATTATGCCCTCAGGCATTACTCATACATCAAACTTCATCAGTGGAGAAGTTATTTACAATTTACTTACGTGCTGTACTGTCAGTGAGCTCTTGCTGCTCACTATCTGTGAGTGTTAAGGTTTGCCTGAAGCGAGACTGAAGTAGAAACTTCACAGGACATTCTTAAAATGTTAGTTGCTAGCCTGTGGGAGGAGGAGTGGACCAGGTAAGAGCCTGGAGGCATCACACTCTAGCAGTGCAAGAGCCTCTTTTGCTTTCTCATTAGTCACAGTGAGGAGACCATTCAGACTTCCCAAATGGGTAAGGAATTAAGCTGCTACAATTCAGAACATATGAGAAACATCTCATAATTGCAAAGAGGAGTATAAACATGCAACCACTATCAACAGAGTGTAACTTTAGAGAGAGTCCAAAGGGACCCCAACCCCTGACTGACTCCAGTTTAAAATTTTATGCATGCCAGGAATTTCCATTGATCTAAAGGCTGTCCACTGTGACCAATTAATTAAAAGTCTACAGATATTAGGGGTTTTAGGAAAGAGCAATTTAAAGCAGATCGTATTGTTTGTTTCTTTTTACAAAGGTTATATCTTTTGTATTTAAAAACTGTTAAAATATATTGCCTGTCCCGTTATCTTTTCCTGTGATGGGCTATATGGCCTGATCTTCCTCTCCCTGAAGTAAGAGACTGTTTTCACTTTAAATTCAGTGAGAACAAGGTCATGCTTAAAGCAGTTTAGTGGGCATTGTATTTAAATGCAATCAACTTTGCTGTTTGGGCAATTTGCAAGCAGTACTTCTTCTTCCTTGCAGAGTGAAGATTCAGATGAAGATGAACCTTGTGCAATAAGTGGCAAATGGACTTTTCAGAGGGACAGCAAGAGGTGGTCAAGGCTTGAAGAGTTTGATGTGTTCCCTCCAAAACCGGACTTGAATGCCCCTTCTTCAGAAGCTACTCACCTCACTAACGCAGCAAGCAGTGAAAGCGTACTAACAGATCTCAGTGAACGCCAGGAGGTGGCTTCTATACTGAGCATCAGCAGCACCAGTAGCCACCAACCAACCCTGCAGAGTGAAGCATCTACCACCAGAACAAACTCAGTTGTGAGCGTTTGTTCATCAAGCAATTTCACAGCGAACGATGACTCATTCAGCAACCTGCCCTCACCCAGGGAGCTGAGCAGCTTCAGCTTCAAAATGAAACCCAATGAGAAGACCACCAAGTCCAAAACAAAAAGCCTGCTCAAGAGAATGGAGAGCCTCAAAATCAAGAGCTCTCACCATGGCAAAAGCAAAGCTCCTTCAAAGCTTGGCCTTATTATTAGTGGGCCTATCCTGCAGGAGAACATGGATGAAGACAAACTGAAACAACTTAACTGCGTGGAGATCTCTGCCCTCAATAGCAATCACATCAGCCTCCCCATGGTACGAAAGAGGAGTGTCTCCAATTCCACGCAGACCAGCAGCAGCAGTAGTCAGTCCGAGACAAGCAGTGCTGTCAGCACACCCAGTCCCGTCACACGAACACGCAGCCTCAGTGCGTACAATAAAAGGGTGGGCATGTACCTGGAAGGATTTGACCCCTTCAACCAGTCAACGTTCAGCGACGTGATGGAGCAGAACTTCAAGAACCGGGGAAGCTTTGCAGAAGACACTGTATTTTTCATCCCTGAAGATCATAAGCCTGGCACTTTCCCCAAAGCACTCTCCAATGGCAGCTTCTCCCCAACAGAAAGCAATTCCTCTGTGAACTGGAGGACAGGAAGTTTCCACGGACATGGCCATCTCAGCCTCCAGAGGGAAAACAGCGGTGACAGCTCTAAAGAGCTGGGCATGGGGAAAAGGCGCAACTCCTCCAGCTCAGTGAGCAGCCGCTTGAGTATTTATGACAACGTGCCAGGTTCAATCCTGTATTCCAGTACAAGTGACCTGGCTGACCTTGAAAATGAAGACATATTCCCAGAACTAGATGACATCCTGTACCATGTCAAAGGGATGCAGAGAATAGTAAACCAGTGGTCAGAGAAGTTCTCAGACGAAGGGGACTCTGACTCAGCGCTTGACTCCATCTCCCCATGTCCTTCCTCTCCAAAGCAGATCCACCTTGATGTAGATAACGATCGAACAACACCAAGTGACCTTGATAGTACAGGGAATTCGCTGAACGAAACAGAAGAGCCTGCAGGGAGGCAGGACAGGAGGGACTCTGGAGTGGGCGCATCACTGACACGATCCAGCAGGTGAGATCACGAGCAATGGAACTTTGGGTATCCCCAGGGAGGTCCCCTCCACCCCAAGTGACTATTTTAGCTGCACCATACTCAGTTAAGATGCAGTAGAAGTTGTGGCCATTCAAGAACACACATGCTATTCACATTGCTTCCCAAAACAATTACAGGCAAGGGAAGTATTTGTGCAAGACTTTCAGACAAGTGATTCACACAGGTCATACCTGTATGCTTGTATGTTCAGCCTGAGTTGTCCTCGTAAAACAGCCCACTCAGAAAGTCAGCGTTAGCCGCAATATTAAGGGAGTTTTGAGGGATGATAATTCTTCAAACTGAAATGGTATGTGGGAGGAAGAGGGACCTAAAGTAGGATTACTCACTTTTTAAGTTGGCTAGGAGAACCCTTGTAAGTATGGTCTGGTTTGTGTCAGTGTGTAGTAAAAGCCTTGACTTCTAGGCTGTTTTAAAAATTGTACTTTTCAGTAGCAGGCTGTTTCTTAATAGCATGCTAGGGCTTTAAATCTGTGGGGGAAAAAGGTTTGTTTACTTTTTGATTGCTGTAGCACAGTGGGGAACTGGGGGAGTTCCAGGGGCATACCAGTTTCTGCTAGGAGTTTTACCATGGGATGGATGATGCTTTAAGCAGTTTAGTGTGCACTGTATTTAAATGCGTACATTTGTTTTGTGAGTAAAGCAAGGAGTTGAATTCCTTCTAGCTTTGTTTCCCAGGGTTTTTTTAAGTGGTGCAAATCATTTAGGGACTGATTTCTGCTGTCATTTACTCACCTACAGCTGCTTATGTAAACTTCATGGGAGTTTTAGAAGTGCTTAGTTTCCATTTGATGTGTCTTAAAAAAATTTGGGCTGTTTTTTATTTAATGGAGTTTTTGATTCCCACTGCCTTAACACTAAAAGGTCTTCTGAGAAAGGGTATTGCATCCCTCAGAGGATATCCTGATAGGGCAAGACTATGTGCCTAACACTAAGCTGTGGGTCAGTTCAGAGTGCAGTTTCCTAACTGAAGCACTTGCATGTGCTGCATCGCACCAGGTGAGGCGGAGACGCTGCTGGCTGATGCCTGTGAAATCTCAGAAGGCAGCAGCTGCCAAGGGCAGGGAGCTCAGCAATGCATTTGCAGAAATCCCTGCACATGTCTTGCAGAGATGTTTTGGTGACCGGGCCTTACTCTGTCCTGTCTTCTCCACAGGCACAAGCTGAGGTGGCACAGCTTCCAGAGCTCCCACCGACCCAGCCTCAGCTCAGCATCGCTGCAGATCAACTGCCAATCCGCAGCGCAGATGAACCTGCTGCAGAAATACTCTCTCCTGAAACTGACCGCTCTCCTGGAGAAGTACACTCCTTCCAACAAGCATGGTTTCAGCTGGTAAGGGCACAGTGCCACGTGTAGGCAGGCTGACTATATAAGCACGACAGTTCACTCATCCTCAGCAACTTTTGGAAAGATGCAGTGAATCCCTCCGTCTCCTTTTTCCATATTTGCACTTCTTCCTCCAGTCTGTGCTGACAGTGCTTTGTGGTTTACTAAGACAGGGCTAAAATCACTTAGCCTTTACGTAAGTATAATCTTATTAGGCTTGAGAAGGGGCATGTGAGGGAACAGAAGCAATGAAGTACAGGCCAGCTTTCTGAGCAGGAAGATGTCCACTATAGCAAAAGAATATTTGTTGAGACATCTAACGAACAGTAGCACAAATCTCAGTATGTCTTAATAGGCTTGCTTTTCTTCATTTATTCTTAAATGTTTGCATTAGTTTCTCTGTATAATTATGTAATGGAATAATGTACATTTCCTTTAGTTCTAGTGTTTCATTAGCCAAAATTTATTAAAGGATTATAAATCCAGTTAGCTTGCAAAAACAATGGAGGCAAGGGGAAGAAGAGTTGGAAGAATGATGATTTTTTTTTTTTTTGTAGGCAGCAAATTCTGCTATGGCCACATGTTAGTAACCCAGTTGAATGTTTTTCTGTTGGAAGAATGAAATAGAAAGTTTTTATTATTGTATCTGCAGTACAGCCTGTGTAACCTTCAGGACGCAAAAGACGCAATCAAATTTTAATTCTCCCCACCACAGACCAGCCTCCTCCCTTCCCCAGGAGTCATAGAGAGTATTTAGCTTCAGCATCAAAGTACCTCCTGTTCAAAGGCTGTTATTATGTCAGCCTTTCTAAATACAGAAGTTGTTTGTTCTGAAAGACAGAAATAAGTATTGACCAGTTATCCCTGCATGCTTCAGATTCTCAGTGGATATCGCAATGTGTTTTTGCACATTCCGTTGGCATGGTTTTTGACAAAGCAAGTATTATTCATGCATGTATCAATAATGCCCTAAACTTAACTATACAGCAATACAAATTGGTTCTGGTTTACTATGTAACAGATTAGTCAGCTGTAAATCTAATGCACTGTTTGTAAAGCTGTACTGTATATTGAAATGTTAAATAGGGTCTCCCTGTTTTCCAGTGCTACTGTGTCCTATTAGTTGCTGCACTGGACGTTAGCTTTTCTCCCTGTTTAGGAAAATGATCTCAATATTTTCACATTTCAATGGCTTTTTTTTTTCTCCCCTTTATGAAACCAATACTCTTGGGGACCTGCGGGTAAATCATTCTTTTGTATCTAGTAACTTTTTCCTTGGAGTCTTAAGCAGATGGAAAGGCCTCTCATTGAAACTGGAGTGGGAGGTGAGAGTAACAGTAGTCACTGCCTGACAAGGAGGGGGGTCCCTCAAAGGGATTATTTATAAAGCTGAAGTTTTTAGCTGACAAACTCAAATGTAGTACATCAGTTTCCTGCTGTTAGGCACACTGGTGGGTGGTGGACCCAGTTTGAGGACTTTGCAGAACAAGTAGTTGACATACAAAAGCTCATTGTTCAAATGCCCATCTTTCCCGAAACCTGAAGAAGCAGTGTTGTAAGGGGTCACTGACCGCAGGATTTATTTTGACTCCTTTGCAATTCAGCCTGGCCCCTGCAGTTTTACCCTGTAGCTTTTGTCCTACTAATATTAATGGAGCATCACCACCTTAATACTTATGGGCAGCACACTTCCCTGAATGTCTTGCCTTTCTTTTAGAGAAACTGTTTTCTGTCTTTTCCCCCTTCCCAGCCCTGAGTGGATTAGCTAATGTATGCTGTCACTACTTTTCATGTTGCTAAAGTGTTTCACTTATTTGGCTGACTTTCTGATTACTGGAAATACAGGAGATAAATGGTCAACAGAGATTTAGTTTAATTTTGTCATCCCCTTTGCTTAAATAGGGCAGTACCAAAATTCATGAAAAGAATAAAGGTGCCAGATTATAAAGACCGAAATGTGTTTGGAGTACCACTGCAAGTCAACGTCCAGCGCACCGGGCAGCCTCTCCCCCAGAGCATTCAACAAGCCATGCGGTACCTCCGCAACCACTGCCTGGATCAGGTGGGTTTTGTTGTACTTTTCATCCCACATGCATGCAGCACCCAAAGCCCAGCCCTCCATTAATTTTTTTTTTTTGTCTTCTGGGGCAGACTGAAAAGAGTAGACTCAATACAGGACAAAATAGATAATTAATGCAAGGAAAGCTTTCCATTAAATTAGAACCCATACATATGAAGCTAAAGAGCACGCTTATATTTCAGATTTGCTGGACTCATTGTATATATGTTTACCTTTCCATCTATATTTAGGTTGGACTGTTTAGGAAATCTGGAGTCAAATCAAGAATTCAGGCTTTGCGTCAAATGAATGAGAATTCAACAGACAGTGTCAACTATGAAGGGCAGTCTGCTTACGATGTGGCAGATATGTTAAAGCAATTCTTCCGTGATCTCCCTGAGCCTCTCATGACCAATAAACTCTCTGAAACCTTCTTACAAATATACCAATGTAAGTAGTGAGATTTCTATGGCAAATGGTAATTTGTCTATCAGGGGTGGAACTTTCTAATGCTGTTTCTCTGGGCACTACATGTGTTGCATGTGTTGGTCTTCACCTTTCTTAGCAGCAGTTACAGTTCAGGCTGCCTCATAAGGAATGTGGTTTTGATATTCTAGTTATGTAACAAAGTACAAGTTCTTTTCATTGCATCTTTCTCTGTAGTTTGGGAGCAGAAACAATTTCTCCCTTACTTGCTGTAAAGTTTCCTCTCTCCTTTGAGCATACTTGATATTACAGTTTAAAAATAAGCCACATCTACTCTGTTCATATGTGCAAACACAGCACAGAGTTTGGGGCTTTTGAGAGGATTGAAATCCCCTAAATTACTGAGAATATTGTGTAAGAACAAGCGTGCCAAAAAAACTTCTATTTTCTTATAATTCATATTCTTCTGTCCTTCACCACAACTTTTAAAAACAGCCATTAAGTTGAAAGCTTTTCTGTTACTGGCTCATAGCTATTGTACTCATAGGTACCATAAACAGAAAGTGCTTTGAACAAATCACATCAAAAATGTGATAAACTCATAAGTGCACATTAAAAGAAATAATTACTCTTTCCGAGATGGCAAATTCAACTCCAGCAAGGGAGACCTCCTCTTCTGTGAGCTAGATAAATGGAGTTTTGTATAGATGGTAATTTTGTGCTGGATCTTTCCAAAAAACACATTGTCTTTCAAAAGTTTTCTTCAACATTGTTTCATTGGGAATACTCTCACTTTATAAAATAGCCAAAGATGGATGAATGTTTGGTGACCAGAATTCCAAAGCTTTTTGAAGTATTCCTGGGGTCCAAACTGATTAATGCACTAGAGGCACCTGGCTGATCCTGTGGTTTCTCTCCCTAACACCACCACATCTCTCTCCTCATGTATTCTACCCATGGTAGCACAGCTACAACAGAACTAACTGCAAAAACACATTATTTGAGCCATTGTTGTATTTTGTGCCTTCCTTATGATGGTGATTACAGAAAGGTTACAGGAACTTCCTTTGGATCTCTGTAGGTGGAGATGACAGTTTAAAAGAAAAACATAGATACCATTATTTCAGTGCACACAGGGCTTTTTTTTTGTGTTTGAGTTCCCAGAAAGGTTTATGGAGAAAATTAATCAGACTCTTATTTCCTTGCATATTAAACATCACTTTTTTGTGGGTTTTGTGCCAGGAAAAGTTTGACAGATCACTGCAGAAGTATCTGTTCCTTTCCTTTCACAGGCAGGAGGTCTGAAGAGTTCCCAGAGGTGGTTGGGAAGTATTATCTCTGTGTAAAGCAAAGAGCCTTAAAGCAGCTGTAAATTTTGCTTCCATACAAAGGACAATATTTCCCTTTGCTTTGGCACACCCAGCTGTGCATTGGAATTGTCCACACATGGCTTAAAAGTGCTTTGAGCTGATTGAAGGGAGAGTGTAGAAAACAGCGGATTTTCACTTAGAATTGCTTTTTAAAGTCACTTGCTAGCTTACAAAGTTGCTGAAGCCCAAAACAAATACAAGTTAAGTATCTGGTTAGCACCATGTGTATTGCAAGACATGAAGTGAGGTGTGGTGCTAATGATGTTGTAAATCCTCCAGGACTCAGACTGATGTTGTCTTCAGAGATGACTTTTTAGAAATCCCTTTGTAAGAAGCAGATCTGGTCTGGGTTATTTCATTTTTTTGTTCCCTTAAAGTTTGGAGAGAGGGCCTTACATAAAGACACACGTCAAATTTTTCCAGTGGCTGTTTGTTGTTAGTAACCAAGGAGCTGTTTAATGGTATGGGGCTTCACAGCGTTGACTTTCTTTTTCCACTGCATGACTTTGAATGATCTGCTCAATAAAGCAACCCTCTGTGTTTGGTAAAGCACTTTCTGGATATTTTATGACATCATTGTTGAAAAGGTCTGCTAGCCAATTTATTTCATTAATTCACCTATTCTAAAATGCATTTATGTTTTGAATTTCTTTGAAAGCCAAAGAATTTCTAAATTGACTGGGCTGTCTTTGCTTGTTCGCTGCCTGACTCCAGGCTTCTGTCATTTTAGTGCATCTGTGGGAGCATGGAGCTGTTGAAATTAAGTCTAAAATTAACTCTGGCTTGGGCACAACTTCTTCGTGCTTGCATTTCTTGTGAGGCAGGAAATAGCTGAGGGTAGTTAAAATAGTGGGTTAAAAAAAAATTCCTTCATGTTTCCTACGAATGGTATGCATCCTGAAGGAAATCCCTTCAAACTTGAGTCAAATATTTGAAGCTGGAGTGTGCTTTGGGATGTATTTGTGCTGTGTGTGTGGAAAAGCAATGGGCTGATGAGAGAATTCCTAATATTCTGCAGATGTGCCAAAGGATCAACGTCTCCAGGCTATCAAGGCTGCCATTATGCTTTTACCCGATGAGAACAGGGAGGTCCTCCAGATTCTTCTCTATTTCCTGAGTGATGTCACAGCTGCAGTGAAGGAAAACCAGATGACGCCAACAAACCTGGCCGTCTGCTTAGCACCTTCCCTCTTCCACTTAAACACTCTCAAAAGAGAGAATTCTTCCCCAAGGTACGTCTCTGGGGACCAGGGGTCATTGCTGCTTGTCCCAAACCACAGACAACAGTGATGTGCAACGAGAACAGTTTAGCATTGACCCTACCTTGGACATCTTAGGGGGCACCAGATGTGGAACAGTTGCAGGAACCTACCTTTTGTTACAGATTTGTTAAAACATAAGCAGGTTCAGAAGGAGGAAGAAATGTGGGGGGGTGATTCCAAAGAACAAGTTTAGAGAGGCTAGTGAGAGAAGTCAGTTACCGTATGCCAAAATTTGGTCCCCAGCAGCACTGCAATTTTGGGAACCCTACTGGATTTGTGCGTTTACACTCTTTTCTCCTGTGAAGGGTGATGCAAAGAAAGCCAAGCCTGGGAAAACCCGATCAGAAAGACCTGAATGAAAATCTGGCTGCAACCCAAGGGCTAGCTCATATGATCGCTGAGTGCAAGAAGCTCTTTCAGGTAAAACACTGATTTGCAAAACTGATGGGTGGGGTATTGTCCAACATGGTTAGATAGGCTGTACAATGGATAATTAGGAATGTCTATTTTAATAAAGTTTAACACATAATAAGTAGCTTTTAAACAGATTTTGCATCCTGATCTGGGTGCATACATGAATTGTAAGTGGAACCAGAAAAAAAGAGAGTTGTTTTGTTTGCACTGGCACTCAAAAATCACGAGGCAGCTGTGGGATTTGGGGTTGCATTTGAAATATATTTTCAAGCTTTGATTGTGCAGCCATGAGGGTCTGTGAACTTCAGCTCTAATTACAAAGCAAAAAGCTATTTCCAGGAATTTCAGTGCTTGTTTTATACTTAAATTCCCAAGAGTTAGCAGGACTAGGCCACAAAAGCGTCCTGGAATGTGACACTGTCAAACCATCAGTTGAAGGGTCTGTAGGATCTAAAACATGCTCCCTCTATGGCCTGGGAGAAAGAACCAGACAGGTCTTAAGTCCTGGTTTTCCTCACTGTCATTGAATCTTTTTAGAGTCCTCAGCTGAAGACATGCCTGTCTCTTTTCTTATGGCTGAGAACTGAGCCCTCCTTCCTTCAGTACATGCACGTCCCACCACTTAGAAAACTAGAGTACCTGTCTTTCTGTGGCTATCAAGCTGTTAGACTAATTCTGTGATTTGGGAAGAGAGCTGCAAGAGGATGATTTCACCCTTGTCACCCTTCAGATACCTGAAGAAATGAGCAGGGGCAGGAACTCGTACACAGAGCAGGATCTGCGTCCCCTCAGCCTGGAGGAGCTCCGGGGTGGCAGCAGCACCACTGAGCCCTCTGACTACCACTGCTATCTCCAGGACTGCATGGACGACTTGCTCAAAGAGATGAAGGAGAAATTTAAAGGTTGGGTCAGCTGCTCCACTTCAGAGCAAGCAGAACTGGCCTACAAGAAGGTATGCACCCTGTCACCCACGCCACAGCTCTGTGTTTTAGCTCATTTTCTGTAATATGAGCAGGCTTTTGACATAGGATATTACAGAAGGTTCAATGCACACCTTTACTTCTCAGACAGAGTTAAGAAAAAAAATCCTTAATCTTTTGACACAGTTGCACACCATCTGAAAACAACATCTTTCAGCAGTAGGCAGCTAAGATGAGCAGATTCTTCTGTTTATCCAGCCTAGGACTGTTTGCTGTATTGCATTTACATGTCTTCCCTCATATGAGCATAGCCTTGACAGACTGAGTGAAGCTTCCAAGCACTGTGCAGGCAGTAGGGAAAAAAAAAAAGTAGGGAAGTTTCTCAGCTCTAATCTTGCACAGCTCAGAGCTAGCACAGGGAGAAGCATTTCAATGAGTGTAAAGATATTTTTAAAATAAACTTGGAAAATTAGGATGTTTTTCTGTAGTATCACAATCTAATACTGGCCCATACTGGAGAAGATATCTGTAACTTAAAAATAATTTGGAAGTCAGTGTGCACATGCCTTTGGCAGTTAGGAAAACAACCTTAGTCTGAGTTTACAAGCTTACTGCAATACATACATTAATGTGTGTATTTAATTTGATGTATTTAGCCAACGCTAAAATAGAAAGGAAAAGAAACTGTAAGGAAGAGTGAAATTGAGGACTCCATGCTGGTTTTCCCCAGGTATGTGAAGGTCCCCCACTCCGGTTATGGAAAACTACCATTGAAATCCCAGCTATGCCAGAGGACGTTTTAAATCGGTTACTTAAAGAGCAGCATCTTTGGGATGAAGATCTTATAGATTCCAAAGTAATTGAACCTTTGGATAGCCAGACAGATATATACCAGTATGTCCAGAACAGCATGGCACCTCACCCAGCCAGGGACTTCGTAGTCTTAAGGTAAGATGTTTATATGCAATGGTGTTTGTGTCCTACACATACAGCAGCCTTGCCTATGATTTCTGTGTAATGTAAGTTATATAGGTAAATACCTATTTGTGCATAATTTGAAGTCTAAGTAGGTGTTTGAATTACTGTTTGTCAAAGACTTTTTTTTCTTCTTTTTTCCTTAGAACATGGAGGACAAACTTCCCCAAAGGAGCCTGTGTACTTCTAGCAACCTCAGTGGACCATGACCGTGCTCCAGTGGCAGGTGTTAGAGTCAATGTGCTCCTGTCTAGGTATCTGATTGAGCCCTGTGGGTCAGGAAAATCTAAACTTACCTACATGTGCAGAATTGATTTGAGGTATGAATTTCCACTTTATCCTTTTGTGGTGGTAACTTACATAGGTTTCCATGTAGTTAGTTCAACAGGTGTTAGCTTGGCCTTACTTCTCAAAGGCATGCACATAGGTCTCTGAGATGTCATAGAAAATTGGCTTCAGAGCACATCTAACAGCAGATGCAGTTTGTTGCATTAGAAGCCTCCTGTATGTGCTCCACCATAACCATTGGTGTATATAATCCCACCCCTTCCTCTGACAGATGTGTTTGGATGCAATGACATGTTAATTTTAATATTAAGCTAGTAAAGAGGACCAAGTTCTCACAAAACTTCTCATAATTCTTCCTCACTGCAGCAAACTTGTTTCTGAGCAAGTCTATATATTAGTAAGGCTGAGCTGAGCAGTAAGCAGTAATAAGAAAGTTTCCTAGTCAGGCATTTAACCAGCTAGATATGCACTTGATCTGGCCTAAGAAAACTCATGCAAAGTTACTGGTACCTACTTCATCATTACTTTTTATCCACACATCAGGGGTCACACACCAGACTGGTACACCAAGTCTTTTGGACACTTGTGTGCATCTGAAGTTGTTAAGATACGAGACTCCTTCAATCATCAGAGTCTTGAGAACAAGGAAGTAAAATCCAGGTGACTACTGAAGAGGAACAGCCATGCACTCCACACCTCAGCAACATAGACATTACCCAGAACTGAGGCTTATCCACTGCAGACCGGACTAGTGTATCATCTACGAGTCATGTCATGGAGGGATAACAGCATGAGAACTTGAATGTGAGCATTACTATAGGACTGTGGCCATACCATACACTTTAAAGCTGCTTCCTGTCTGTGTAAGGTCTATAGTGTAGGCCTTGACTGGAATACATAGGAGGACTGTGAACAAATTAAAAAAATGTATTATTAGATGGTTTGAATTGCTTCTGAGAAGCAAAATTCTTTAAATGCAAAATATATTATGAAATATGGTGAAGGCTCATCATTCCCATGTGAAATACTTACCTATATGTACATACCCATGTCATTTTATTTGTAGTGCTTTGAGGGACTGGTGTATCCACTGGAATAGTTGGTACTTTTCAGTGTTTTCTCACTGAGATAAGCAGAGAAAGGTTTGCACAGAGATTAAAGTGTGAATGAGTGTGTTAATGGTTGAAAGGATAGCAGAAGTCGAACTTGAAATGTGTCTGGTACACTGATAGGCAGCCAGAATGGATTTTAGTATGCTGGATACAGTTCAACCTAGAATGGGACTCCCCTGTGGACCAGGAATAGCCATCCTTCCCATGTGCCAGTTCTGCATTTTCCTCAGCTCTAATCTTGTTAAAAACCCTACACAGATGTTACAAGAGGCTTGCTCTGATTACTGTACACTCCTTATCCAGATGATCTTGTCGGAGTGATTAGCAATTCTGTAGCAATTTTAAGTAAATATACTTTTGAGCAACATAACAGCTTATAAATGAAATGTCTGTGCAACAGCGAAGAGAGCCAGTATTGACAATTGTTCATTTGCCAAGAAGTGTTTGTTGCTTTTACTCCTACCTGCATTAACTGTGTTAATGAGCTTTTATATATTTTATTGTATTCTAACAACTCAAGAGGAAAAAGTCAACACTGGAGTTGCGGTGCTGGGAGGTGGCAGGACTCCTGCAGCAGCAGGTGAGGTGAGGTGGCTGGGAAGAGTTGCATGAGCTCTCTCCCTTTCTCTCCCTCTTTTTTTCTGTTTTCCTAAAAGCTTCATGTTAACATGAACAGAACCTGGATGTGAGCAATTTGGAGGGTTATATTTAGGGTCAGAGAGGAGAATGGGGTTTTGTCTAGGGTTTTATTGGGTTTTAAACCCTTTGGGATATATCCCCCCTCCTTGGGCATAAACTTGTATGAACTGTAGGAAGTCTTCAGGTCCTCTGGAAGGTGTCTTTCTGTAGGTTTTACTGTAAAGGTAAAGATTTGCTTTCAAGGTGCAGTATTAAGTGATAAATGTATTTTGTGGCTAGGGTATGAATGAGTTGCAAGACGGAATTTTGACTGAGACTTTGTTACCATTGTCAGTATTATTTTAAGCTTTTTGATGAAGATTTTTTTATTATGGCAAATAATGTAGTACTTCCAGTAACTGATCCTCATGAGTAGGAAAAACTTGTATATTCTTCTACATCAAACACTTTTGAATTTGTAAAATTGTATGTTGTACATACCATTCTATTGTAAACATGTATACTTGCCCACAGTGTACTGTCAAACATAGGTAAAGCATGATAAAGATTATTTAAAATATACCTGTATTTATACCTCAGATATTCTTTTTGGGTTTTTGTACCTCAAGTATGTTTTCTATTGTAAATGTGCTTTACAGTACTATGATCTATGTGAGAGAAAGGAAAATGTTTAACTTGCTATAGATGTCTGTACAGAATATACTCATTAAGTGCACTATTAAATGTTTAAAATTGAGAAGCATACTGGTTTTCATTTTATTCTTCATTCTTTCACTCTCATGCCCAGAGGAGGAGACAGTGTTGTTATCATGGTTCTTTAGATACTACTGCAAACTGCAGAGCCACCTCTGCCCTCTCCCAGGCCAGCATTTTTAGCATTATTAAAGGCAAGTACCAAATCAAAATCTCAAAATTTTTGGAAGAGAGGCCTTCATGATGGCAGACAGCTGGACAGAAATACTCCCCCCTCCATGGCTTCATAAATTTAAAAGTAAGAAGAAAGCTCTGTTTTGCTGCTGTCTTGTGGAAAGATACTCTTGAATTTAACAGGGAGCAAAGCAAACTCTTTTATAGGCATCTGTATGCAATGCTGAAAAATAATTCACCATTTTCTTGTTTTCTACAGAGAAAATGAGGCAGGATAAGTTGTGGAGTCACAGGTTTGCTTTGAAAAAATGCAAGTGTGAAAGTAACTGGAGAAAGTTAAAGAGCTTGCAGCAGAGAAATGAAGCCAAAGAGAAGGCCAGGAGAGGATATACAAACAACTGACTAAGGTGAAAAATGAAGCCAAAGACAGCTGTTAATTCAAGCAACTTTTAAAAGTTTTTAAAGTCTTAGCCAACAGAAATATAATTTGGGCATCTACAAGAGGATTTTGATATGTGAGTCTTGTCTGGAAGAGTAGCTGGAGGGAGGCCTGCTGCATTTCAGCTACCAACATCATCGTATTCTTTCTCCTCCTGAGCATCCCAAAGCCCTGATCACTGTTGCTTCCCACCATGTTTCCTAGGGAGCAGGAGGGATGCTGCTTCACAATCTACTAAAAGCAAAACTCTCGCTGCTGTGGTACTAGCTCTTACACACCAAAGACTTCTGGAGAACTGTACTGATAAGGGAATAGCATTTGTTTGGCTCTCACAGGTTCTCTTTTCTTCCCAAGTCAATACTGAAAATAAAACAACTGCAACAATTTGACACAAAAAAGACCCAGAAAACAAAACAAACAAAAAAGCACCCTCAAACAAACACAAAACCAGTAACAACAACATGTTTGTTCACATTTTTTGGCCCTGGGAACAAGCAGAGTTAGAGCTAATTTATTTTTCTCTGTAATGACTCCTCAGGCACTTCAAGGATTTACTCTGCATTCTATTTAAATTTCATTTAGGTTACTTTCAAATCAGCATTTTCCTAAATATTTCTAACACAGGAGTTAATTTTGACTCTACTAAATTGCCTCAAGCTCCTGCCTGATTGTTCACTTTCTTGTCATTTGCCAGTGTCCAGTTGTAGTTGGATAACAGAATTCAAGTGTCCATGTCTGTGTTTCTTGTCAGGTGTCACTCACAGCAGCACTGGCTCTTGCTTTAAGCAGTGGTTGTTGTAAAGGGAGTGCAGGCTGGTCCTCCTTCAGTTCTGGCAGAGTGCTGGTAACATGGCTTCTTCAGTGCAGCCTGGGTCCAGCCCACTCTATGCTTCAGGAATGTTGAATTTCAATACTGCTTCCTAGAAAATTCAAATGGAAAAAGTCATGTTTCACTGTGAAGTAATGCAGGCCACAATTAGTTATTTATAAAGCTGTAAATAATCAGTGGCCTTCATCTTAAAGGCCAGAAGGCAATGTCACTAACACACACGGGCAGTCTGGGAAAGTGAGACTGAACCAATGCCAAACAGCACTTCTGCAGTTCTGGTACAAGACATTGAAAAGATCAGGATCTAGTGTATCTCTGCAGTAGTTTCTGCCAGAAGAAAGTTGTTATGAAAACAGTATTCATCATTTAGGCTACATAATAAAAGCTAGATATTTCCACCTAAGACATGAAAATTGAACATTATACACAGATCTTCTACTAAGTGCTGGAAGCAGTGTCTTACAAGGAATGAATTCAAGAGATTGTTTTAATAGAGCAATGCATTAAATTTACAAAGTGCTATTTCCTTTGCATCTGTCACACGATAACTTGTCAATACAGCCATTGACTGCATCCATTGTACAAGGAAATACTAAACACGAATAAATACTTTCAGCTATTTCTCATCTGTCAACCCAGTGCTATTTCATTTCTCTAGCAAGGAAGGGTATCAGTGTTCAAAATGGTGACTAGCATAGCGCTGAAGGTGAAGTACTGTTCTTAATACTGATGCTAATACATAATGTTTGCATCCATGCCTCTTTTGCATTGAGCAGTAACCCAGACACTTAAGACTTTCTAATTTTCCTTTCCCCTCTGCACCCTCCTACCATATTTTTCTATGTTGCCTGAAGTGTCCATAATGCCTACAAGAAATGAACTTCCAGTCTGAGACTGGGGACTGTAAAGAGCAGTGAAGGATGGGAAAGAATTCAAAGAAAAAAAATCCATCAAAAGAGATTGAGGCACTGAAGGGGTACATTTAGACAGAATGATTCAACACACATAATCTGGCCACTAGACAAGAGGGATGTAGTAAATGTCTACTAGCACTGGAAGGTCATAAAAACACAGAAAAGTTCAAACTAGCTGAGTGGGTGTACAAGTTGGGATAAAAATTTGTTAATGGAAAATTTGAGGCGGAAGGAAAGGAAAAGGTATTTTCAACAGAGCAAGAGGTCTTTGAGGCTGTGGGACATTCTCTCCCTGAGAAGCAGCAAGAGTGTAAGTTGTTTAAAACTGCACAGGCTCAAAGCCTGGAATCATTCCTCCACTAACTTGCATCAAGCATCTTAAAGACCAAAACCAAAGTCCTCTCTTTATTATTTGATATGATTACAGGACTTAAAGGACAACCACTTTCACCTCTTAAAGTGTCACATAGTGCTGCCTTGCTGAGTAAGGTGTAATATGGCATCAAAAATAAAGTTACAATTAAGTAATTTAATTATTTTGGAAGTTGCTAATGAGCAAGTCTTTCTCTAGGATTTACATTGGAATTTGTGGAGTGCAGTTTGCTTATGTTTTATAGAAGAGGATATTAACTTAAGCACAAAGATACAGTGCCTTCCTGCTATGGGCCAAGAGCACAACCATCAACATGGGAAGGTTATCAGCTAGGAGAATCTTTTGCTTTCCTATCATTTACTCAAAACCCAGAAAGATCCACAACTGTTAAGCACTATTTCCCAATTATAGAAAGAATCACAGAATCGTTACAGTTGGAAAGGACCCTCAAGATCATCTAGTTCAACCGATAGCCCTACACTACTCTTATCCCTAAATCATCCCCTGAAGAAACACATCTATCCTCTTCTTAAAAACCTCCAGGGATGGTGACTCCACGACCTCCCTGGGCAGCCTATTCCAATACCTCACCACTCTTTCAGTAAAGAAATTCTTCCTAATATCCAATCTAAACCTGCCCTGGCACAGCTTGAGCCCATTCTCTCTAGTCCTGTCACTAGTCACAAAGGAGAAGAGGCCAACACCCGCCTCCCTAAAATGACCTTTCAAGTAGCTGAAGAGAGTGATAAGGTCTCCCCTCAGCCTCCTCTTCTCCAGGCTAAACAAGCCCAGCTCCCTAAGCCTCTCCTCATAAGGCCTGTTCTCCAGACCCCNATCCAGCCTATCTAGGTCCCTCTGCAGAGCCTGCCTACCCTCAAGCAGATCGACACTCCCACCCAGCTTAGTGTCATCTGCAAACTTACTAAGGGTGCACTCTATCCCCTCATCCAAGTCATCAGTAAAGATGTTGAACAGGAGAGGCCCCAGCACTGACCCCTGAGGGACACCATTCGTGACCGGCCACCAACCAGACTTGACTCCATAATCAAACCCACTATTCCATAGGCTCAATATATTGTTTTTGTAGGAGGAGAATAACAAGCCCTACAGCAAGTGTTGTGCATGCTTCTCCAAGTGCCAGTCTTCTACTAGTCGTTTCATTAGCTCAAGCAATAAAAGAGTGATGTGGGGTGTCTGAGCACCACAGTTCCTCCTGAGCCACACATGCATTTCACAGAATCACAGAATTATTCAGGTTGGAGGAGACGTCCAAGATCATCATGTCCAACTCTCAGCCTGTTGCCAGCATGCCAATAAACCCTGGCCCGAAGTACCACATCTATACGCTTTTTAAACACCTCCTGGGGCAGTGACTCCACCACTTCCTTAGGCAGCTTCTTCCAGTGCCTAACAACTCTTTCAGTGAAGAAATTTTTCCTTATATAACTCTAAAAATAGAAAAGCCTCTTAGGAACAGAACTCTCAGTGACTGACAGGATACTACTATTCCTAAAAATCAAATATTCAAAAGGTAGTGCATTAATAAGTGCCAGTGCAGTTATTTATGTATTCTAGAGAGTGAAATTCAATAGCATTTTCCACTCTATGATGAGCTAAACCTCTTATAAGCATAAAGACAGGATGGTACAGGCAAGATGGCTCTGGTTTGGGGCGGGGGGGGGCTTGTGCTTCATTTATTAGAAAAGTTGGAAGACTGTTAGCAAATGAAACGGGAATTTCAAGAAAGGGTGACCTCAGTTAAATCACTTGAGTGTCACTTTAGAGACCTGTCATTGTTTTTAAATAAGCCAACTAGTAGCATAAGTAGATTATGTTCATAACACAACCCAGACTAAGCTGGTGCACAAGGTGTGGAAAATAGAGGATGGGTTTTTGTAAAAGGAAGACGAGGACCTAGTTGTCCAAACACTTCTGACATGTTTGGTGACACAGCAGTCTGTAATATCTATTCAAAACACACAGATCATCTAGTAAGAATTTTTCTTTGTATCAAAAACAGTTAAAAGAAAATAAATTTCAGTCAAGGCTTTGTTGTGATCTGGTTAAATACGCAGTCTCCAGCTAGGTTAAAAGTTTATAGAAACACTGACAGCATGGTTTGCAAAGATCACTAGGCCACTTTTCTACATCTACCAGTGGGGAAAGTTGTGCAATGGAGCATATTTTAAGTAGTCCATTTAAACATTTGAAAAGGAATTCAAAGATACCAAAATATTTGTTTTAATCATTTAATCTCCAGCAGTCTGTACTCTTTTCATTAAATACTTGCCAGCACCACAGAGGCACAACAGAATGTCTGAAGAGCACACCTGGGGTTTTTCACTGACCTATAGGAATGTTTTTTTGTTATTGCTGAAACATAAAAGGGTTTAGGGAGTTTTGAGATCTGTACCCTTAGCATTTCCAAATGTATAGTCCTCACTACCACTGCTCACAGAACAAAAATTCTTATTGAAGCATTTGTCACCTATACCCTTTATCATGCATAGAAAAGGAGCTTTGAAAGAGAGCTTTGAAATCTTGCTATAGATTCTTAAAAAGAAAGGGAGGTCCATCAAGGTAATGGGTCTAGAAAACAACACCTGTCCTCCCCTTACACAGACACTACACTCATTATCTTACACTGGAAGAAGCACATACAGAATATTGAAACTGTGAAATTCTGGTTCTGCCTCCTGAAAATACTCAGAAATGGTGAGGTATCCATCTCCCATTGAGGGGAGAAGCAAGTAAAATGAGAGGATGCTTAGTCTTACACCGAGAATAACAGACAACAGTGATTCTCTTCTTCCAGGAACATCCCAGATCTCTGCCACACCCCTTGTTGGATCAAATGGTACATGCAGCATAGAAACATATATTCCTAATACCATGGGGCAAGTACTCAATTAAATTGAAAACAAACTTTGTTTAGAAAGGGTCATAAAGACTCAGGAATTCCAGGACTGTAACAGTGCACTCAGCAGCACTAACTACAGAGCACTTCATCTGCAATCCTGCCTGATTTGGCTGTGGAGGCCACCTAAAACATTAAATTGTATTTGGAGACCTTTTAAGAATGATCCTGAGCAAAGAGAAAAATAAAGATTGTGTTGTTAATACCTGAACCATAGTAAAATAATTTAAAACTTACATTCACATTTGCTTTCTTCCCCTTTCCAGCTTACAAGAAGAATAAATGCTTGTGTAGAAAAATACCCTATAACCTTATAGGTAAAGCACTTGACTTGTGGCACTAGTTGCAAGCAAGATCAGGCAGAATAGCTATCAAACTAGGTTCAAGTCATCAGACTTTTTGGACTGGGGAAGGAGGAAAGGCTATGCCCTGAGCATCCTACTGGGTGAAGCAAGATCAATGTGAGAATGAATTCACACACACCATCAGGAGTGGTGATGGAGTTCAGAGGCCCTGCCACTGAAGAGCACAGAGGCTTTAGCAGGCAAGTCATGGCTGACAGACTGTTAGACATGTATATGATAAAACTCCCAAATGTCTACCCGTTGCTTATGTATTTAAGTGTCTAAAATGTTAGGCTTGGTTAGAAACATAAACCCAGCTTACTGCTAGAAACAGAGCCCAGAGCACCAATGCAAAATTGCACCAAGTTGTCTGAAGAAAGGAGGCAAAACACTCTGTCTTACTGATTTAGAGATTTTCTATGAGGCTTTACACAACTTATTTGTGCCTCCTCTTCTTCTTTTGTTAAATTGCTAAAACAGTTTCCAGGGCCTGGCAATCTGTGCAGAGAGTTGCTGGTTACTGATGAAAGAGCTGCTGCCAATTTTTATAAAGAATGTTCCCTGGGGCATAGAGGGGAGGGAAGTATTCTTCATGGCCTCTGTTTTTTTCCCATATTGTTTAACAAACAAGCAAACTGCCCTGCAGTTGCTCTGACCCCTATTTAGACATAGATCTTTCAGGCAGCCACACAAATGAACTAGGAAGGAAGTGCCGTCACAGCCCTGAGAAAAGATAGAGGGAAATAAAGGCAAATATTGTGTGTCTGCACAAACAAGTTCACACTGCTTTGCCCTTGTCTTCTGCCTTATTCTTGCAGGAGCAGGTCCCAGAAGTAATAGTTGGGGCAAGAGTTATTTCCCAGGTTGTGCAGGACTTGGTTCCCCACCTGCTCCATTCCCACCATCCTGCCAGGTTTTGCCCCAGCCTCAGAGATGAATGAATAATCCAAAAATCTTTGGCATAAGTGGGAACTCAGCCCAGGTTCTTTGAATGGCTTAAGCCTGTCCCTCAGTCTGATTTCCTACTTTGTGCCCTCTGTGCCTCAGTTTCTCTAGTTAAACTTCCCCAGAACTTTAAGGGAAAAAACATGATTTTTGTGTTTCAGGAGTCATGAATTTAAAGTGCAAGTTTTACAAGAAGCTGAAACAAATATACTTTGAACAAGTTTTCCTTGGAGCTGATTCTTGTCTATGCACAACTCCAAAGCATTTCTAAATCACATTATTTTTGATAGACAAGAAATTAAACAGCTGTGCTATTATCCCCATTTAACCCAATGATGGGGAGCTAGAGCATTTTTGAACTAGAAATGCAGCTAAAATATTCTAAAAGCAGCCTCAGGGTTCCATGCTAATCACAGGAACAAGTTTTGACATATCGGAGCTGATAAACCTTGTTTAACGAATGCTTAGGTAAAAAAAAAATCACAAAACAACAACAACAAAAACACACAGACACACAAAAAAACCAAACAAACCAACAAAATAAGCCATAAAACCTACCACTAACAACAAAACCCCCACACTCATTCATAGTAGGCCCAGCTTGCTGAAAGGACAGAAGAGTATTTACCTTAAAGCAGTTACTGAATTCGAATTCAGCACTGGCTGACGAAGGTGTGACATTGCTGTTAGGACCATGACCCAGGACAAGCACCACATCACCCACACACCCCTTGGACTGCTGCAGGTGTCCTCTACTCTCCAGGGGTCTTCTCAGCGTAGCAAACTTTGGTGCCACTTTTGCCTAGCCATCAGCTTCATCCTGACGGAAAGACAAGAAATCAAATTTCAAGACCAAAGTTGAACTGATCATAAGAGAGATTTATTTCCAGTCTGTGTTGTCTATGCTCTGGGGCTAACAGATTTTTGAAATTTGCCAGAGAATTGTATAGGAGATCAACCCCAACATTTGTGAAGGATTTGTCAAAGGCATTGCTTTGCCTTGCTTGTGGCTGTTTATCGATAGGGCCACACAGAGCAGACAGAAAACAGAGCTGGCTCTGGTCGTCATCATGAGCGGTCTGCGATATCTGCATATTTGTGCCTGAGGAACTACCTATCACTGTGATGAATGGCATCACATTTAGCTATCTCCTTAAAGAGATAAGGTGCTGTCAGCTTTTTTTATCAGTTGTGCCCAGATTTGTATCATTAAACAAAAAATTGGATTGATATTTTTAAACAAGTCAGGTTAACATTTTATAGCCATTAGCATGCTCCAGAGAGTCATAAGCTGGCATCAAAAAAACAAGATACAGTTTGCAGTCATTTCAAGCCATGAAACAAAGAATAGCCTGCAGGACACCCTTTGTAAGGAAATGTTTCTTAGGGTGCTGCTTCCTAGGTCTCACTGCTCTAAAAATACTGTTTTCTTTCTTTACCTTGGCTCTTAATCAAGAATACTGTATGTGATTTAAAGAGGCACACTTCATTTCACAAAAGCACCAACAACCCCCCAAATGCTTCCTAATCACAGTTAAGATATTCCAGTTGCTGTGTGTTAAACATTGCAGGAGCAGGCAACCAAGACTGCTGAGCAAAGCAATAGCTTCTGAAATCACTCATTCCTGTCACAGCCCATCTGTATTCTGTATTGCCACTTTCTGTCTTCCAAGCCTCCTGTTAGAGCCTGTAAGCTCTCTTTTTTCAAGCAGCTCTCCACTTCTTATGTGTTTTGCCTGGTTGTGATGGTTGCTCCATCCTGCCAGAGCCAGCACTTGCAGGCAGGTCAGGCTCAGGCCTTGGCCACTTCACTTGTTTCTCACTTTGCCCCGCCCTGATCTGATGCAAAACCTTTCGCAGGCATACCCACAGCTCAGACTAGGTGGCCTACTTTGCTTATAGATTGGATCATGTTTAGCAGCATTTGGAGGTAAGAGACCTGTCGTCACCCTCTTGGAGAGCTTGAGTTCTGAACAACCAGGCTTTCCCCTAAAATGCATGAGTTTATGTAGGAGAAGGGATTGTCCAGAAGTTTCCCTGACTGGAGCAAGAAGAGAACTTGATAAGAAATGATAAATAAGCCTTGCTAGTTATGTTCAAGCACGGAGATTTTTACTAAACAAGGCACCTACAAGTTCAGGATCATCAAAAGGTATCTGTCTGTTCTAAGATATTTGACTATGTTTGCCCAAAAGCAAGAAACTTTTAGCTTCTGATGTGCCCTATACCACAACTCAGCTGCTACTGGCTAACTGAGACCCTCTCTGGCAATTAACTGGCCAAGTAAACTCTTCTGGAAAAGCAGCCATTGCAAAGTGTGGCTGAATCTGGTGTTTTCAAAAAGAACAGCTGCCTCACAGCATATTTCTGCTGGTGGTAAGTATTGCACTCACCCAGTTTTAATTAGGAAGTAGACCACACAGTGACAGCACAGCTTCTCTCCAGAGCTGCTCTCTGCCACTGCTGCCTGTCCAAGTGCTTGAGAATCACACATGAACACTTACCTACTGATGAGTCAGCCATTGCTCAACATGGTATTTCAGGGACTAGTAATAATGAATTTGGCTTCCAGTCATCTTTTTTGGCTAATACATTTCCTATGCTATAGCTATGGTGGAGGGGCAAGTACCTACTTTCTTCCTCAGGAAATATGAATAAGCCTCTGCCTACTGCTTTCTGGATGGAGATCTCTCTTGTGGCATCTCCTTCCAAACTGACTCATCCTGTGCTCTTGATAGTCACCTAATAGTTTCCTCGAGGTCATACAGTGAGCTCAGAAGAACAGCAGCAATACTGATTCCCTCATCAGGCTTTTTCAACAGCTAAATTTAACACTCTTCTGAACATGTTCTAATACTGCAACATTTTAGGATTCAATTCTATTGCCTTTAAAATAAATGGAAGAACTTTGGAGAGGACATTTAGTGCCAGCAGCTCTCCTCTGGGGAAACACTCTGCAAAAGATAACCTTACATTAAGTTTAACTGGCTTCCTGCCAGACCTTCACTCACAGCAATATTTCTAACATTCTTTAATTGAACTGATATCTATGTATCTCAATTCCACATTTTGCCCCATTGCTCTGCTCTCTTCTAAAGTAGGAAACACACCTGTAAGTTAGGCAGTTAGTTCCAGCTAAAAAGCAGATCTACCCCTACGAGGTCCCTGCTCCTACTTTGCAATGGTAGAGGCAGTGGGGGCAGCAATTACAGGCAGCTTTACTTAGATTTAACTTCTAAAAAGATTTATTATTTAAAACTAGGCACATACAATGACAAAGGAGCAGAGCTATTAGTTCATCTTCTGCTTTCTGCAGACAGTCACTTTGTCTGAAGAGGCCAACTATCTTCTGGCTGTTAGCTCTGGGACAGCTGGGAGGCTTACCAAGGCAGCCATAGAATAGCAGGGGAGGAAGCTGTTCATTAAGGGATATCTCAGACTTTACCCTGGTCATTTTTACTCATCATTGCTCTACAGAGAACAAGAAATATGCCCCATGTGAGAGTCAAATGCAACATCTATAAGATAATCCCAGCCCCTCTAAACCTGCTAGGCTAGTTCAGAGGCTATTTGTAGCCAAGGCACAGCTTCCTTTGGGAATAGCAGTCTCCAAATCAGTGCAGTTGTTCAAAAGAAAAATAATTTTTAAAAAATCTGAGAAAAGTTGCTTCTTTCTCCTCAAGTATAGTGAGTTCCTTTAACCATGCAACTGAAAGTATGACATTCACTCTCAAATGCAATTGGCTGGCTAGCTGAAATAAGTTCTTGTTTGTGTGCCATGTCCCAAAACCCTGATGTTCACTAACTACACAGTCATACATAATAAAAATATGGAGTCATTAACAACTTGTGCTGGCATACCTTCCCAATTGCAAGGCCTTTACATAAATATAGAAGTTGGCCTATAGATTTGTTTCAGAGCCTTTTTATATCTACTAATGGCTCCAGGCAGATCATAGTCTGTACAGACACAGTAATTAAGGACTGGTAATTCTGTCCAGCAGCCAATATACCCTACAGTGAGAGGCATATGATGGGGTTTCAGCTGCTCAGCATTTCAGAGACTCACTGGAGGTCAGCTATTAGAAAGCTGTGCTGCATGAGAACAGAGCACCAGTCTCAAAGGAAAACCATCAGCAAACATTTCCACTTCAGCATCTCAACAGGAGAAAGCAGTTGCCCTGAAGACCCCTACAGGAAATAGACTTAGTTACATAGCTCCACAGATGCACATGGAAAGCCTTAGCTCCCATGTGTTAAACTGAGGAGAGGCACTGGAAGCCAGCATTTCCCTCACGCCTCCGTCACAAACAAGAATGCAGCCACACCGTTTCTTGGGAACCAGCTGGATACACACAGAAAAACAAAGGAGGTTTCTTAAATTTCTGAAGAACATGTCATAGAAATAGCAAATAAAAATAAATAAATAAAAACATTTTTCTGGGATGATTTCACAAAGGTGACTTATTTCAACAGCACAACACCACTGCAGCAGATCCCAAGTTTTATTCCCATACTTCACAGCCAAGGTTCCTGTCAACTTAGAAGAAAACACAGCTGAGCTAGAAATCATGGGAGTTTGCAAATAGCAGGAAGAGAGCCTGGCATAATACCAGCACTTGTTCTGTCACAGAATATATGAGTCTTGAATAGAATTGCAATTTTAAAGCAATCAGTTAATTTTATTAAGTTTGGTTCCTGAAGGTTTGTTATAGGTCAAGTCACACTTGGCAGGGCAGGTGTGAATCCCTCATGGACATGCCTGGCCCATCCTGAGACCTCTGAGCAATGTCCTTCACCCAGTTTTCAAACCACTCCACTGTCACTTCATCTAACCCACACTTCTAAGCTTGCCTATGAGGATTCTGTGGGAGACAGTGTCAAAAGCCTTGCTGAAGTCACAGTAGACAACATCAACTGCCCTCCCCTCATGTATCCACCCAGTCATGCCATCATAGAAGGCTATCAGATTAGTCAGACATGACTTCCCCTTGGGGAGTCCATGCTGACTACTTCTGATAACCCTCTTTTCCTCCACATGCTTTGACATGATGCCCAGAAAGAGCTGTTCCCTCATTTTTCCAGGGAGGGAGGTGAGGCTGACTGGCTTTTAGTTTCCTGGGTCCTCCTTTTTGCTCTTTTTGAGGACTGGAGTGACATCGGCTATCCTCCAGTCCTCAAGCATCTTGCCTGTTCTCCAGGACCTTTCAAAGATGATAGAGAGTGGCCCAGCAATAACTTCTGCCAGCTCCCTCAGCACTTGTGGATGGATTCCATCCAGACCCATGGACCTATGTTTTTTCTAACCTGATCCTCCTCAACCAAGTGTCCAGACTTTCTTTGTTACCTCCAAGGTCTGGGACTCCTGGGACCTCACCTGAGCAGTAAAGACTGAAGCAAAGAAGGCATTCAGCAACTCTGCCTTCTCTACATGCTCTGTCACCTCATTCAGCAGCAGAACCACATTTACTCTAATATTCCTTGTAACTGCAATACACTTCAAGAAACATTTCCTGTTCACCTTGATATCCCTTGCCAGGTTTAATTCCAGTGAGGCCTTGGCTTTTCTTGTTTCATCCCTGCATACTCTGACAGTGATTTTGTAATTTTCCCAAGTGGTCAGCCCTTTATTCCACGTGCTGTAAATTTCCTTCTTCCCCCTGAGCTTTTTGAGAAGCTTCTTGCTCAGCCACACAGGTCTCCTACTTTCCTCCCTTGTTTTCTCACACTTTGGAGGAAGTGATACTTGAATATCAACTAACTCTCTTTAATCCCCTTACCTTCCAGAGCCTTAACCCATGAGGTCAAAGCTAGCTTTCCTGAAGTCCGGGGTTTCAATTCTACTTACTGATTTGTGCATACTTCCCACGATCCTGAACACTATCTTCTCATGATAACTACAGCCAAGGCTGCCCCCAACCTTGTCATCCTCCATGAGCCCCTCTTTATTAGTACTAGGTCCAGTAGTACATCTCTCCTTGTTGGCTTCTCTACTACTGAGTCAAAAAGTTATCATCAATACACTGGAGGAACCTCCTGGACTGTAAATACCTGGCAGTGTTGTCTCCCCAGCAGATATCAGGGTAATTGAAGTCTCCCACAAGAACTAAGGCCTGTGACTGTGAGTTAACTCTCAGCTGTCTGTAACTGGCCTCATTAACTTCCCCACCCTGATCAGGTGGCCTGTAATAAACTCCCACTAGCTTGCCCCTTAATCTTTACCCACAAGCTCTCAACTCACTCTTCACCTGCCCCCAGGGAGAGCTCAATACATTCCAGTTGTTCTCTTCTTGGTAATCAATGAAAACCACCTTCCAAAACAGTGTGTTTCTGGCAAGAGTCTCCCCATGTCTGATCCAATCAGGAAACCTACTGTTTACTACAATACCATAGGCAATCTGAGACAGTTTTAATATTATTTATCAAGACCCTTAAGTTACACTATGAGGCTTCTGATGCTGGGGCTTGAAAGCTCATTGTGAAGATATGAGCTGATTTTATTCTCATCTTCCAAGAAGGGAAACTGAGCTGAATGAAGATGGGTGAAGAGAGTTACTGAAAGACAGCACAGAGACATTGATCTCCTGACTCCCAGTCCCTACTGCAAAGCCTTACTGCTACTGCTTCCAGGAGTTGGCCCAGGTGTGTCCTGGGCTCCTGTGTCACACTGCCCCCAAACCCTCTGCCAGCCCCACTGCTAATTGGCAAGAACATGGAGTGGTGTTTGGTTTTCTTCCAATTAGTACTTGTTTGGCACAACTTATTAACCCCATCTTTTGTTATGTAAAATGAGATAGAGCTCTTGGTATTTCAGAGGGAAGAAAAGCAAACCAGAAGCCTGTACAAATTGACCCACTAAATGATTACATTCTTTACCCATTGTATAAGGCACAGAAGACAAAGGAAGAGGTTGTAGCCCATGTGAGTGTAACCTGTTCAGAAAGAAAGAAAGAAACCAAACCTATTTTCAGAGAAGCTTTGCATCTGCATTTTGGTCTCAATTCTCTTCTGCAGATAGATTCTATTTAACCAAAGAAATAGATTGACTGACACCTAGTGGAAAATTCAAAGTGAAACTTTGAAACTTTTCTTTCTCTTATTCTGCTGAACAAAACATTTTAGGCAGTATTTAAATTGACCTTGTATATTTTTTACTGTAGAAATGAAATATTACCAGATTCCCTACATTTTATCTCTATTTTATCAGCGTATACAAATATTCAGTAGAATCACAGACAGTGCAATCAACATTTGTTTTTAAATAGAAACAGGTTCTTTGGTTAATGAAGGAGTCTGACATTAGACCACAGTACATCCCTTCCTCACACTGAGCAGATCAGTAACACCTAGCTGTGGGAGCCACTGCAGTGCTAATAAATAAGCATAAATTTATTCTCAAAACTAACCACCTTCTGGAGTTGTGGTTTCTACTAAGCAATAATTATTGATTGCCTTATTAATGACTTATGTGTATATATTTAAGAACTGAAAAGTAATTTTTTTCATAAATTTTTATTTCTAACAGCCTTATAGAGGTTCATCACATGGCATCATTTAGTCTGATTAATGATAACAATGCAAAGACATTTTTGCTTTGCCATTAGGATTTGTAGATGCTTTAGCCTCTTGTCTCAGTGGCTGCCTAATGTTCAGCATCTGTGGAGGGATTTTGCAATGCAACACAAATGCCAAGCATAGCTTAGTTGACTGCAGAGTTTCCACAGACTGATGTAGGTACCCTCACTCATATGTGCTTGTGACTAATAGATGTGATGGGTGCAATGCTGTGTTTTACAAGCCTTGCTGAGATATCACTTTACAAGGTCCAGCTGGAGAAGAATTAAACAGAAGGGATTCTCCTGCAGACAAACTCTCTAAATATAACTCCCTGGCAGTGTGAGGCTTTTGTATTCACTTCCTGAGGACAGCATGTCCATTCTCCCAGTGCCTCTCTCTACACTTTCCAAAATAAACTGTCAGATCCAGACCCAGAAAATCCATATTTCTCTGCCTTGTTGCTCTGTCTCAAATGAGTGGCATGTGGGTCTATAAGAGATAATCTTATATGTATTTTTTAATAAGAAATAATCATATAGTATGTAGCTGAAAATAAAACTACCAGCAATGCCATTCACACCCAAATCCCAGACATCTGAATGTTAGGTTTGATGACAATTACACAACTTGATCTGAAGTTACCTTCATATATAATGTAGGTGCTGAGAAGTTATTTATAACTCAAGCTTATTTAAGGCACCACATAAAATCCCAGGCTAATGACCCCATAAAAGCTTCTGCCCACCAACGACACAGTGATCAGATCTTACTTCTAATATTTTGCCTATCAATCAAAATTATTAAATAAGCACATTGTATTATAGAATCAGTCTTCATGTTTTCATTCCAGTTTGCCAAATACAATTTTAATAAATTCACAGAGTTGTACTGAGTAAGATATTAAAAATTTAATAGTTACTTAAGTGAGCATTAAACTCTTCTGACTGTTTATATTCCTACAAAGAAAAGCAAGGATGTTAGATCATCGCTGTAGAGCCTGTATTTGTACTCTGTCTTTCATAACACTTAGTTACTTTCTGTGGGCCTCTAGTTGGATATGGGAAAGTTGACTTTTTCTGAAGAGTTTTGGGATTTTTTTCTGTTTGGCTCATTTACCATCTCTCTTTTTCCTCTGTCCCTACTTTTGGTCTCTGGGAACAGCAGAAACCACAAAATGTTTTTGATTATCCACTTAATCTCCTCGGGCAGTGCAGTGTCTTTAGTCTAGACTTCAGTGAAACTACATTTATTTGTTGAGCTTTTAGTTCTCACTTAAAAAAAAGACAAAGTTGAGAAACTTCCTCTGATCCCTTCCACCGACTCTTGGCCAGCCTATATGAGAAAACAGTACTTTGTATTTCTTGTTCACATTTTTCCTTCCTTTCCCTTAATATTTTTTTAAGCTATTTAATTATTTCTTTCTTAATTGTGGCATTCTCCAGCACTGTTACAAATATTCCTAATTATTGATTTTTCCATCTTCTTTCTCTCTCTTCTATTTCTGAATAGAAATATTTTCTGAATATTTCCCCTCTTCTGAGGGGAAGTTGGCACACAACTGCAGGAGACTGCTATGATGTCGTCAGCAATAACCTTGGCCTTTGCAGGAAAATATCACTTCACGTTATTCTCTGCACTCACTCAACCAATCCAGGAACGACAAACCACAGAGATCAAACCAACTGAAACATAGCCCCAGAACATGTGCTGGTATTTCCTTGATTATGTTACCTTTCTCTGTAATCCCCTTGTATTTAAGAAAGCACACAAGTCTGTAGATATCATGGGCTGAAGCAATGATTTTCATACTGTCAACTTAATGCAACCTATGTGGCCTTCCATGAACTAAGATCTCAGAGAAGCCCAACCTACCAAATTCCCCCAATAAAGACACAGCTCAGATATGGACCATGCTGATGGCTGAACATTATTATCATTCACAGTTCGCTCCTCCAGTTGTTAGGAGAGGACCATAAGTGTCTCAAAGCTGCATCATTCACCAAGAGTGACATCTCTCTGGGGACATCCAGTGGGTCAGTTTAGAAGTTTGGGAATGTGCAATCATCTCCCCCTTTTTTGACTCTCCTTCCATTCTGTGGTTTCACATAAGCATCCCATAGTCTGTTCCTTACAGGGAACAACCCTTCTGTCCCAAGAGTACAAAAACGTAACCTTCCTCTACTTCAGTTTCATCTGCCAATGATCCATTTCAAAGTCATCATCCCTGAAATCTCCATATTTATTACCATCAAGTGGCCATCACTGCTTTTGACCTTTTCTTTATTTCAAAATTCAATATAAGAATGTTGAAACTATATGTAGGTGCTGTATTAAATCTCTCTTTGATATTTCTCTATTTAAGCATGTTATTTGATATGCTGTCTACAGTGAGTTCTCATTTATGCTTCTTTACTCTCAATAAGCCAGAACCTAATATGTTACCACAGAGACATGATCCAGCACAGATTGAAGGGCTCAGAAACGCTAATGGTTTTTTTAATATTTCATAGAAATATCAATTATAAATTCAGTTCATATTTAAAAGGCTTTTTTGCACAGCACTAAATCACTTCACGTTTCCTGTGAGGTCTTTATGAGAACTGAAAGGTAAAGGTGAATCTGAGGACATGTGGGGTCACATCCAGACATTTCCCCATAATGACTCCAAAAGACCTGGCATCCCAATAGTGGGAATGCACTCTATATGGCAAAATTTCCATTTAGAAGCTTGACCCAAACACTAGCAAAATCAGTGGATGTAACTCTTAGCAAATTCAGGTACAGAATTTGGAATTACAGAATTACAGAATTCAGGTACAGATTTTGCATAGGTAAGTTTGAAATGTTTACTTTTACTCTAGAATTTGGTATCTCCAGCTGAGCTTTAGGTATTTTTCATGGTAGCTAAGAATACAGTGCAGGGGTTTGTTGCTTTGAATATCCAGCTCAAGGAGCAGTTAAGAACATGTCACAGTCCCAGTCTGCCCTTCATGCTTGGATTTTTACTTTTATTTCCTTATGAATCTCAAGCAGAGGCTGGAGCGAGAAAGGGAGTTGGGTGTGGCACTGGCTCACTCTTCAAGGCACTATGGAACCACTCCTGGGCAACTGTGGTCAAACATCTGTTCCCCTGTTAAACTAACTGCTCTACTATATATTTAAGCATAAGGCAAACCTCCCATAGATCCTTATTTGTTCTCTCAATTAAAGAAAGGAAAATTCCAGGGTAAACAGGCATTTCGGAGAACAACCAACATAAAGACCAGGGAAGCAACTGGAAGCCTTTGAATCAGATTTTGAGGTAATTACTCCCAGAATCAGGTCAGACTTTGCAGACTTGAGCAGTTTTCTGTTACTCTCTTAATGCAGTTGTCCTAACACCACCTCCGTCTTCCTTACTACCTTCATTCAAACATGTCCTGGCTGGCAGCTCATTTGTACTGACAGATTAGTCCTTTCTTCCTCATTGTCAAATGGTTTGCTTACCTTTCAGAAACTGCACCAAGCACTAGTTACCATTGTATTGCAATGTAAGTAAAACCTTCAATATATGCAGAAGAAGGAAAAAAAAACTAAGGAAAAAGTCCAAATGAAAAATGTAGCATTGAAACAGATCTCCATGTGTATTTGTACCTGTTCATTATTTGAAACTATTATTCAGGAGGTAGAGTAACCTCTTTAAATGGTCCAGTGGTCAACAGCCAGTCTTCATAAAGTGGAAAGCATCAGATCCCAAGAGGCAGTGAGCACTCCTGACTGTTACTGATGTCAATAGGAGCTCAGGAGAGGCAATGACCTTCACCAGGCTATGTCATTGAACAAAACATCTATTTAAAGCAGCCTGGAGAAGCTGTGTGTGACTTGCTGTCTATTAATTTTATCACCATCTCAACTCGGGTGTTCTCTCTGACACACCGGAAAGCAGCTTTGGCAAGTGAGCCACAAAACAGTCTTGTTTTTCCTCTTTTAAGTGGAAAGGTTTAACCTTGTATTGAATGGCTGTGCTTTTTCTACTTTACAGTACTTGTTCTGTTCAAGTGGCTAATTCCTCCTTTCACAAGAAACACTTTATTTTACCTAGTCCAAATGTTCAGAACAAATCTGGCTAGCCTGTTAGTCCTGTGATAAGGAAGCAGACACGTGAAGGGTCAATTTATTCTCAGTAATTCTGAGATATAGCACAGCCTTTTCTATAAAGACACAGAGTTGAGAAACAGAAAAGAACATGATGTTGCCTTACCAAAAAGCCTCCCATAAATGACTCTTTATTTTTATCCTGTACAAGAGGAACATCAGCTTTCAACATGATTGTGCACACAGACTTCTTTCTTAGCACTTTGTAAGAGGTGATATTTTCAGCTATAGGGTGAACATCTGCTTGTTTATGCCCCCCTCTTTTTATCTTTGTCTCCTTTACTTGTGACAGTTTCAAAATCTGACTGAGTGCCATACAATTTTAGATGCTGAACAAACAGTCACAACAGAAGAGGGCAACCTAATGCCACCTCACTGTTCCTGCATCCACTGTCCCATTCCCATGCCCCTCATCAAAGCAGTGTAGCACCTTGTCAACAGGGCTAAAGCAGATGAAGAATTATATCTAAGAGTTTTTTTCAAAGCTAGGAACACCATTTATAATATCCATATTTTCTTCTCCCACATTTCCATTTCAGCTTGGACATGATCACAGGTGCTGAAGTACCTTCTATTAAGTTTGGGTTTGTTGTTGTTTGTGGTTTGGTGCAGGATTGGTTGATCAGTTGTTTTTTTAAAAAATCAGATTATTTGGATTCTATTTAAGACAAAATTTCTCTGTTGGGCACTGGGAGAAGCAGCAGGCACAGGTGCTCAATTACCACAACGGCAACAGAAGCATTTGGTCTCCGCAAGCACCAGGAAGATGTAGGCATAGCTTAAAGGTTTCAAAAGTGAAACACAGTGATGAATAAGTAACAGCTGAGAAAAAAAGGACTATCAGAGATTTAAAATTCCCATAATCCCCTAAATTGGTCATTGTAACAAAGTTTGCTATGATGCTTTGAGGTACTAAGGGTTTGGGGTAAGTACTTAGTACTTGGTACTAAACCTGGAAGTATCATCACAAAGAGAGATCTAAGGTTCAAAATGAGACATACATACATATTTGTGGTAATCTGAGGTGCCATTGCTATATTGTTTGGCTGGATCTGCCTGAATAGAAGGAGGCAGGCTGAAGTGGAGAGTCTTTAGAAGAAAATGCTCAGAAAAAAGAAAACAATAGAATTAGAAATAGAAGGAAACTGAAATGAAATAAACAGAAACAATGGATTATTAGCCTTGATTATTAGTCAAGCAAAGAGGGGCTGTACAGTCACATTCATCTGAATGCAGAATGCTAAATATATTTACTATTATAGTATCAAACCAAGCATCTAGTTGTTCACTCAAGGCAGATTTTCAGATGTAAGTAAGTATCAAAGGTGCAGGTAAATGCTTGGTACATTCTTCTACAGCATGCATATACCTAATGCATTAAGAGGGAGTCTCAGAGCAATCCTTTCATTGTAACAGCAAGCCATAGCGACGAGCAAGAGCAAAAGGAATAAAAACAGCACATGCTGCAATGAAGTGATGGAGAAATAAAGGAAGGAAAAATTGTTATCTCTAAACAATTTTCCTCTGCATAAACCTAGTCTTGACAGTGTACAGGAAAGAGTATTGAACTCCAAGTGGTGGGAAAAGTGTACATTCCTCCCTCTGCACATGCTCATGAAGTAAGACAGCAGGGAGATATCAACTACACACTTCAGAAAGTAAGAGAAGTCAAAACAGGGACCTCTGCATATACTAACAATATTCAGCAGTGCTGATTATGCTTTCTCTGCTATGATTGCTCCCATCTTTGCCATTCCCCTTCATTTCTCTGTATACCTCCTATAACTGCTCTTTTTCCTTAACCCTTCCCAATACTGTATCAGATTTAATTCATCCCCTCTTCATAAAGACTACTCCCTATGGACCTGAAATTACATTTCACAGAATCACAGAATGTTAGCAGTTGGAAGGGACCTCAAAAGATCATCTAGTCCAACCCCCCTGCTAGAGTAGGATTCCCTAGACCAGGTCACACAGAAGCACATCCAGACAGGTTTTGAATCTCTCCATAGAAGGAGACTTCACAGCCTCTCTGGGCAGTCTGTGCCAGTGCTCTGGCACCTGAAATGGGAAAAAAAAATATCTTGTATTCACACAGAACCTCCTATGTTTCAGCTTACAACCACTGCCCCTTGTCACTGGGCTTCACTGAGAAGAGCCTGACCCCATCTCCCTGACACCCATCCTTCACATATTTATATTTGTTACCACCCTATTGTCCAGCCTGTACTCATACTGCTTTCCCATAATCTAAATATGATTAGGTTACATACTCTACTCTATACTACTGGGCATGTCTTGATACTTATCTGGATGCTTAATTGTTACGAGGTCCTCAGTCATTACAATAATATACATATCAATACAATAAATGATCACTGTAACTGTACAAACACAACAGTCACTGCAACTGTAAAAACACTTTTAACACAATACAGCTGTAATCTCACCAGGCAGTTGCATAATTCCAATTATATTCTTTTTTCTTTTCTCATTTAAATTCATGCAAAAAAAAAACATTGACAAAGATTCACAAATCAGTGTTATCATATACCAGAAAGCTTAGTTCTGTATGACTGTTAATCAAAGGGAACAGGAAATATAGCTCTGTAGCAATTAATTCTTCTGACCATCCTGCTTTTCTATCATCAACAGGACATATAGTACTGACATGGTTAAAAAACACATTTCATTACCTACCTTTATGTACATGGTCCAAATGATCACATTTATGTCTAGGTTGACTATGGTTGTCTAAAGACAGACTCTCTGGCTTCCTAGGAAATCACTATGCTTACCTGCTCTATATCATGTTCATGTGGTCTAACTTACTGAGCAGACAGCATTAACAGAGTCTTCTCAAATTATACATTCAGTAAGAACTCTACCAGACACAGAGTTTCCAGTGGCTAATATATTTATTAGCTAATCTGAAAGCACAGAAGTCCTGTAGGAAATAATATTTTAAGCAAGTAGGATTTATTTTCTGTCGAACACTAGACTATAGGTTCCTTGCATGGACAGAGAATTGATGACAGAGCAATACCTACACATGGCTTTGACCAGCAGATTGGAAGATAAAATCATGAGTAGCTGCCAAAAATCATATACTTTAAGAAGAAGAAATGCTGAACTCACAAAAGACACATACATTTGTATATATTTAGCACTGACACAGTTAATTTTCCTGAAGTACTAAAGAAGCCACAAGTACTGTAGAAGTGCTGAGCAAGAAAGAGAGTAGACCAATAGATTCAACACAATGTCAATACTAATACAGCCCAACAATGATATGAAAACAGTCTGATGGAGACATAACATGACGGAGAGGACACAGGATCAGAGCTATTTTTTCTATTCAGAATCCGCCCAGGTAGAGCCACTCACAATATTCTGCTGGTAGAACATACACAGCTCTTCACTCACTATTTAAAACTGTGCACATAAGTAACTTGTATACAAACATGTATCAGAAAAAAATCTGCTAGAATGTTTATAGCTTTCTTTCCTTACCTGTGCTTTTAAAATTACTACAACATAAGCTTGGAATAAAGTAAATTAGTCACCATTAGTACCAAAAAAAAAAAGAAACTTCTGCAGTTCTAATATAATTTTTTTCATGTACTAAAAAAAAGGCAAAAATACCTTTTTTCAAAGATAGCAATAGCAATAGTCCTTCAAAAATAAGTCTGTTCAACTGTATCTGTTTTTACTGCAATTCTCCATTTGGATGACAGTCCATAAGAGTTAATAAGGTAGCAGCTTTTGTTTAGCCAGTTCAGCCTGACAGTGATATTAGTAAATTAAATTGTGAAAAAGCAGGGCATCTTTTCTGCTGCAATCAAGACTTCTCCATGTGCCACTTAAAGCTAAACGAGCATCTTAGGAGAAATCCTAGCCCACTGCAGTCAGAAGCAGGTTTGTTACCAGCATAACTGAGGTCAGAACATTGCCCACTTGTCAGACAAGAAATAATATATGAACACATTTGCCTTTTACCTTGTAACAGTCAGATCTTGCAGTCTGGACGCTGCTGAGAGTTTTAGCATGCAAGGACAACTGGGTTTTATTCACTTACTCATTTACTGTAGACTTTTCAATGGTATGCACACTTCTCTGAGCACATTAATTATGCCTGTAAGCTAGTGAAGACTGGGATCACATGGATTTTTCTAGAAATCATATTTTGCTTAAGATGAGCCTCATCAAAACAGAAACCAATCAAGAGAGACATTCACCATGCTTGGAGTGAGGTAATCTTGCTTCTTATGATATGATAAAGCTGTTACAGGCCTAGGCAGCCTCCAGAAATAGACAGGAGGCTGCATATGGAAATAAAGGCTTATTGTGCAGACCTCACATTCATGACCTTTGCTGACTGATCTCTAGTCTATAAAAACTATGTTACATAGTGATTATATGTCCTCAGAGGAAAATTGAATATTTGAAAAGAAAACAGTTTACCAAACCTCCCCTCTCCTCCCAGGAATTTATAACAATATAATCCAAACTTGTATGTAACACAACTTAATGACATCAGCTCAAAACAAGAGAAAATCCAATACCAAACTGAATAGTCATGAAAAATGTCCCCAGTCAAGACTCTCAAATCAAACAATGCATGGCAACAAACACAAAAGCTGTTTAAAGTACCTTAGTGGCTTTGAGGTGACAGCTCTTGTTCATACAGCTAATAGCTCAGGAAGTTTTCACTGGAGCCTGACACAGATTCAGCCTCTTTCAAGGATGGTAAGTCTTTGTAAACAGAATGGAAGACTTTCCTTTCTTTGTTTATTCCAAATTTCATCATCCTGGTTGACTACACATTGAATACAGTCTGCAGAAGTACAGACAACAAAATTATAATGTTGCTTCTAGTCAACTAAACTCAGTAATCAGTTTAGATTCATACATTGTTTATAATTTTTTTATATATATATATAATAGAGTTTCTGCAAGTTAGAATTTAGGGATGAACTTTCAAAATTGGAGATAGGATGATAACCAACTACCTCCTTCCTAAATACAGTTCAGATTCCAGGGGTGCTGAATATCCACTGGCATATCTTATCTGGAAACAACTGACTTTTCTTCTAAAACACTGAAACTCCTCCAGAAATTCCCAACAAATCACAGAATTTTAGGAGTTGGAAGGGACTTCTGGAGATCAAATGAGACAGGACTCACTGTTCTGACACGAGCATGTTGCAGATGAGACGTGGAGCTCAGCCTGATCCATGCTGCTTCTGTAATATGCTAGCACAGGCACTTCTTCCTCTAAAATTGGAGCTTGAGGGTGCAGCAGAAGCAGCCTCATCAGCCATGAGCAGCTGGACTCAGTGATGCAGGTAATATTGCTGTTTTCTGAAGTATGTCTTGGACGCATTGTCAGCAAATCACAGCCCCAGGCTGTATTGAAAGTAGTATTTTCAGTAGAATAGTATTTCAGAAGTCTCACATGTATGGTTCTTTGACCACACTTCTATTTTCAAAAGGCAGCAGGGAGTGCAAGTGGTACAGACCCAGGAAAGATAAAGTACAAGGATCCCAAACTAAGAGGAAGACAAAGATGATTGTTCTACAGCATCACTCCAGTAAATAAAACTAGAACACATTACCACGTGGCTATTACTCCCGGGAAGCTACATCTAAAAGTACTTAGCACCATCAGGGCTCTCGCCTGAACAAACCAAAATCCATCTACTTAGGCAGGACAGACTGGAAAAGTTTGGTATTTCACTCCTGTTGCATTGTATTCAAAGATATTTGCATGCTAATAGGGCAGACTTGTCAATTATGTGGCTCTCTAAAACTGCTGTATCAAAAGGGTTAATTGCTGGGGTGATTCTGTGCAGCTCCATTAAAGGTCATGAAATATCACCAGCTGAAGATGTGTCCGACACCAAAACCACTGGCTGTAAATAAAGCCTAAGAATGAAGAAACTTTGTGCTAATATGACAATTAGCCCAGTGCAGCACTTCTTCAGTTCATAACAATTACAATTTTACTACCCATCGTCAGAAGCCAAGTGGATTTTATCCTCAGCACGTATAGCTTCACACAGTAAGCCTCCCACTAAAAGAGGTGAGATTATTTTGGCATAAAGAACTATCTGAGGGCAACTGCTACAATCTAGTACAACTGAATGATGATGGGTCGTCATGTCCTGCAAAATTTTTGTCTTACAGAGAATGGGAAAGTTGTTTAGGAAATGTATTATCATTTAGGTCTCAAAAGATTCATTTAAACTGCAAATGACAGGAATTTGTATTTTATATATACATTGGACTTGTAGCTTCTTCCTATCTGCATTATTTAACATACCATTTAATGCATATTCTCATGTCAGTGAATAAGGAGAGCAAATATGACAGTTGACCAGATATACACTGGATTTTTATTAATTTTGTCTTAGCTCCCAGGCTTTTAAAAAAAGATACATGTATCTCAAAAATGTTTTGTGACCTTTACATAATACTGATATTCTCATAAATCCCTCTGACTTCTTTACACACATGACTGATGAAAAACTTCAGCAAAGAAAATGATGACAAAGTATTGGTGAGAGCTAACACATAAAACTTGACCAGCATCTGAGAAAAAACCCTTTTAAAAACAAAAGTCCAAAATACTGTTCAAAAATTGCTCCATTATCTGCTCCCAAATACAAACCTCAAATGACAGAATATTCAGAGCTTGTTTTGTACATAACTTTTGCCCATTAACAATTCTACTCCAAACTGAGAAGCACTGGGACCATGCTTGCTCCCAGTTCTGCAGCATATGCACTCTAGCAGTATACAGTCAAGTAAGTTTTTAAATACTCCTATGTCTCCACTTATAGGACTTCAAGAACAGGGAGTAATGTGACACTTTTCAGTGCATGAAGAACAAAGCCTAAACTTTCCACAGAGAGGATACTTCTCATAAAAGATGCCCTGATCCTTGTCTCATAAAAAGGTTTTATTTCTCAATAGAAAAGTATATTTAAAAACACGATCATTTGCTAAAAGCAATATAAAAGTTTTAACTTCATAAAAGTTCAACAAAACATAAATATTGTTTAGTGCTTGCATTCCTATATACAGACCTTGCATTAGACAGTTAAATAGGTAAAGAGACAATAACTCAGAAATGAATGGCACATGACTACATGAGATTCAGATTCCACGTCACACTGCACAATCACAGGAACACAAAGAGCAGCTGAAAATCCTCAGTCACTGGATTCTGCTTTGTTCTCTTTACAGCTATGTTCCTCTTTTCTCTGCAATAATGCACCAGTTTCCATGGTCATAGCAGGAAGAAACTATCTGAAGCTCAGGCACATTCTCTTCTACTAAAGAGCACAGCTCCCCTTCCCGAAAAACATGGTAGTAACGCATGAAGGCTTTTGTATCCAACACGGCATCAGTCTGGTCCCCAACAGACACTGCTGAATCCAAGGCAGAGTCAGTGGAGTCAGTTGTTGAAGTTCTTTTTAAAAGCTTGCCATCATTAGACTTATCGACACCATCTTTGCTGCTACTGCAGCTGTAGTCCCTGTCTTCCACTGGACCACTTGTAAATGAAGTTTCTTCACTCATGCTCTGAGCTACACTTTGGTGTCTTCCATTTAAACTTAAATCTTTCAGTGCATCTGTGGCTGGTGACCACTGTGGTTTTTTGAGAGGCAGGCTTTCCATGAACACATCATCATCATCTAAAGTCCGGTCTTTTAACAGTGCCCCATGGTGACCTAAATCCAAACTGCAGTGTCTTGAATGCTGAATGGGTACAGTAGTGCTTGCCCAGTCTTTTTCATTCTTCAGATGCTTTGTTTTGTCAGCTTGCTTTCTCAGGGCTGATTCATCAAGGGATCTGGAGAAAAACCATGAGCGGAAAGATCTTCCTAGAGCACTGTAAAATCTGTTTTCTTCTTCAGAGATTTTCATGCAGCAGGCTCTGGATAAGCAATGGTCTGTATTAGGGGAATGCTTTGAAACAGTTTCTGGCTGCAGATTGCTTTGGTAGCTGCAGTCAGAGATGACTAGCTGGGCAGGGTGCATATCTTGGCTTTTGAGAGCATGCACAAATTCACCCTTATCTCCAGATTGATGCAACTCTGAAAAATGCCGTGAGCACAAGGCCTTGTTCCAAGGAACAAACACATCTTGCTTCTCAAAGCGACGATTCTTTTGTTCCATAGCCCAAACGTAAATCATCATCTGGCCTCCAGGTGTCAATACCCTTGCCATTTCCTGGATTGCTTTGATTCTTCTTTGTTTAGTTGAGAAGTGATGGATCACTGTGAAAAAGGAAGGGCATTATGGATTGAATATTAATAAGGACACAGCATTTTCATCTTCAACCTGTTCTACCTGTTTAGTCATTTTAGTTGCTGTTTCCCAAGTATCATTCACAACAAGTCAGTAACAGTGTTGAATTTATTGGCACCACAGTGCAAGTTTGCCCCATAATGCTCTCTTTGCCATTTATGTTCAGTGGATCAAAATATGAAAATTCCAAAGAAAGAAATCCATCCCATCTCAGAATAGAGATGCAAGAAAAGTTAGGCATAAAAGCTGGAGATTTCTGCTTCCCTAAATCATCCATAAAAAGTCATAGCATGACTAGCTTTCATTTAAATGCCTGGCCTTCAGGTGAATTAGGGAATATTAAGTTTGACTTTAGTTTCTGGGACACTTTTGAGACCTATCTTACTGAAAATATAAAATCTTTTCACCATGTAAATAAAACAGCAAAGTCTGATATCTGTAAAGAGATACTCCCTGTTTTTCTTTCAAAAGAGCTAGTGAGACAAGTTAGACAGAAATATTTTGCATTGCTTTCATTTTGTAGAAAAGTATTGTCTTTACAGATTGCTTTGGAGGGAAAAAAAAGAGCAGTATCCCAGTCTACATTGCATGTCTAAGAATGATGGGGGGTTTATTACATTATGTTATGCTGTTAAAAAATAAAAAGAGAAAATTCAAAATAAAACTGTTAATCACTATATTTGAATTTTCTTCCCAGGGTAATTTCCACATTTTCAAATGTCACTGCAATGTGAAATGAAGCTACATTTCAAGATTTCAACATTGTTTTTATCTTCCTATTTACCTGAAGGAACCAATTTTAACAGCAAGAGAACAGCTAAGACAGTTATTTTCTCTCTAAACTCTCAGGAACATTGACTTGTCCTGAGATTTGTCACACCGGTCATGTTGTTCTGTCTGTCATCAATACTACATTTGATTCAATCAATAACATAAAAAGGACTGTCTCTGTAATTTGCTCCAAGGGGACTGTAAGCCAGCCACTTCTCCATGCAAAACAATCTCCCCTTATAACAACATGCAATAATAATGCATGTTCTTAGCCAAAGACATCTCCATACCTCCAGAAAAATCAGACTATATGTGCTGCTTGACAGTAGCCAATTCTACTTGTAGAAATAGCATCATTTCAACACTGCAGTTATTGAAAGCATGTCCAACTAGCCCTGACTTTATTCAAAACAATGATTAAATTACCAAGGGGAAAAAAATGTAGCTTTTTTACCACAAGCCAAGAAAAGCATTCTTGGCAGTTATTAACTAGGCACTCACAAGCAGCTGAGAACACAAGACAGTAAACTCAGTTGAGTTCCCCAGTCTATATATCAGTGTTTCCAGGTACTCCTGACTCTTGTCAATGTTTTCTCAAACTTGGGGAAAAAAAAATATATATACATATATATAAATATTAAAAATACTATTTCAATCCTTTTAACAAGATGGGTAGAAAGGAACTGACATTTGCTGTCATATTGGAGTTAGGCCACATATCACCTCAGAACTTCCTGCAAAACAATATCAAAACTGACAGAGACAGCATAAGTATATGAGCTTAGCTCATCAGAAAAAAGTGCCCATCAACCAACAGAATCTGTGCAAGCTCTAGCTAACCAATTCACTTAACGGGTTAAATATTCTTCATGGTTAAAATTATATAACTCTGGTAGTTCTGCAGAAATATGAATCCTATAAAAAGGAACATGCAGGCAAAGCCAAGAAGACTATTTAGCTATGTATGTAAACACCTGCTATTCTCTGGAATGGTATGAAACACACTTAATTTAGAATTAGACAGGCACAGGCATATCATGTCTCTATTCAAGAAGGACTAAAATCCATTACTGTTAAATGTACAGAAATACCATGTGAATTTTTAACCTTGCCAGAACTATAATTGGTATAAACATTAGATAAGTACACTCTCCTTCAAAGTCAGCTGATCTGACAGCACTGAAATTATGCTACAAGACCTGCAAGGTGGATAGGGCTCACTAGTTAACTAGCCAACATCAAAGCAAAGCAATGTAGGTACTGTTTGTATATTGGTCACTTTCTTTCACCTTGCATATGTGAAAAACACATTTAAAAATACATTTCTATCACATTTCAAGTAGTTTGTTGGTTGCTACCAATAGTAATTATGCTTTATATTTTTTGCTGATACAGTGAAACACCCTGAAAGAAGTTCAAGCAAAAGTAGAGCTAAAAATGTAGCCTGTAACTGGGTACTCATAGCTACTCCTTATCTGCTCTTTTACAGTTTCTATTTCTCAAATTATGAGCAATATTTTCAAAAACAGAGGTTAGAGGAGTTAAGGTGCTGAGGCGCTTCACTCATTTCACACAATGGCACTTGTATGGCTCTAAGTTCTTATTTCATGACTACTCTAAGAGAAATCTGAGTTCCTAAGACATAATAGTTACAATGAGTTTCAAGTTCTCCTATAGAGAAAGTGAGTTTTCATTTCAATGCATTTTCTGGTCAAAACAGATCCTAAAGAGGAACCAAGAGTTTATCTTGACCACCTAATCTGTTTAAACTGTGAGCAGCCAAGTTTATATTAGTTTTTGCTTGTTTAAAATGCATGCTGGAAGGAAATCTTTTCTCCACAGGGAGAACAAGACCACATATAAACAAACAACTGATCCACATACTTCCCTGGACAACAGTGCCTCTGTGCAATGGGACTAATTTTTTTCCATGTTTATTACATTCATTTCAGTAGTATCTGTTGTGATTCTAAGGGAATCTTTTCAAACCAAATTTAACTGAAGACACATGGAAAGAAAAGAATTCCCCAAAATTCTCTTTTGCTGCAGGCCAGAATGTTTGTATGTTGTCTTACCTCCAATGGAAATGACTGCATTGAAGCACTGATCCCTAAAGGGAAGGTTAAGGTTGTCACACACAAGAACTTCATCATCTTTCTTCCTTGCAATCTCTACCAATGGTCTGCAGTAATCACAGCCAAGATTATACACCTGACCGTTGACACTGAGATACTTTCCAGTTCCACAACCTAAAGAGAAGAATACTGGATCAGAAGTCATATGTTCCAAACATTTTCTATCTCTCCCAAAGCAGTAAAAATAATGGGAGGGCCTTCTTAATTCTAAGGTTTCCTGGAAAACAAAACGAAGGCTTTCTCCTACTAGCCTAGCTGCTGCAGGGTTCATTTGGACCGTTGAAATTAAATGTTCACCGCATTACAAGTGTAACAGTACCAACATCACCAATAAAAGTACTCATTACATAGCCCTGTGTAACAGCATGTTATGCTTATTTCTTTGGGTAATAAGAAAAAGAGCAGGTAAGAGAAGGAAGGAGTGGTCTTTTGCAGCCACTGTTGTATATTTCAGAGCAAAACACAACCATGCCACTTCATACTGAGCCTTTATATAGCCTGGTATCCTGTTTCCAACAACAAGCATATATGGGCAGCCAGGAAAGATTAAGCACAAAGTATTATGATCCTTTTCCTCAATACCCTTCTAGCTTCCAACTACTTTCTGTTCAGGAGATTTCCTGAAGCCAGCATGTTTTGTCTTCTTAGTGACCTGTAAGAGATCTCTTTTCCAAGTCCTTCCCTAATCTTTGCTAAAGCCCACACAGTATCCCTACAGTGTATCCTATTTCTCTCCAAGAAGTCCTAAACCACAGCTGTCACTGGCAGAAGTCAGAGAGGAAAAATTTAACTTCAGACACAGACTTGAAAATAACTGTGAATCAAAAAAAACCCAAACAAAACAAAACCCTGCCATGTCACAGGCACATCCTCTTTCTGTCTTTGTGACAATGCATTATAATACATGTAAATGTAAGGAACTGTTCCAGAATGTCTTCCACCTAAAAGTATGTCTTCTCAAGGACTGTGCTGTACTAAACTGAAATCCTTCAGACTGTTCTTCAATCCCGTATGCATAACAGGCACTTTCCAAAATCAAATTAGGAAACATTCACTGCAGTTATGGTTCAGTAGTGAAGAATAATTTCTGAAGTTGACAGACAAGCAACAGGGCAGCAGCTTGGCAAAGAGAACCATCTTGGTCTTGGTAATTCAATTTAAAGGCCTGGAGTTATCTTTAGAAACATCACTGCTTCTTGCAGTGCTGCTGCTCTTGATGTTAATGTGCACCATTATCTAGAGAGACAGCACAGGAACTGTTGGAGAACAGCACAACACTTCAGTGGTGAAAAGAGAGCATATTCCTAAAGAAAAAAGCAAGTACTATTCTTTGAAGAAACACTTGAGAGAAATGGAAAAGATTAATGTTGATGCAGTTCAAGGAATATACGCAATAAAAGATGAAGCTCTGCATGTTAGACTGCATAAGGTTTAAAATCAGAGTAAACTATAATTGGTTACTGTATTTGCAGAAGGAATATATTTAGTCAAACATACATTGAATTAGAAGATTCAGTTGCTTAATACATGGCTTTTGAAGGAGTGATTTTTAATCACAATGAGTATAGGGAAGTACAGAGTTCTCTCTGAAATAAAGCTAAATAGTGACAACATTCCCAGTACCCAAAAAATCTACATTTGCAGGAGATTCACTTTTAAATGAGTCATAAGGGGGGTGGATTCCTTCATGAAGGTGTTAACAATGGCCATGCTATGGTTATTCAATTTGATGAATGAACAACAATAAGGCAATTAGATAAAATTATATTTTATCTTTTTGAAGAAAGGGTAGTATTAAAGAGAAAAGGGAATGATCAGTTGAAGATCTAATTTTGAAAATTTTAGTGCCACTAGGCAACATTCCTCCCAAAATGCAGACCAAATATACAGATACCTGACAATAGGCAGATTCCTGTAGATCTTTTTAAATCTTATAAAAGGAGGGTTTAGAGGAGTTTTAAAAACACTTGCTCCAAAGGATATTTATGATTAACATATAAACTAACAAAGCTTACAACAATGTTTCCTACCCCCTCAAAGAATGGCTTACCTATATCAGCAACAAGACTGCCAGGCTTTTGCTCTAGCAGAAAGTTTCGAACACGAGGCCATGCTTTGCTCTGCAGATCACTGAAGTAGGAAGCTGTATTTTCATATACACTATGTACATGCTGCTTTTCTAGCTGGGTAGCCTCATGTTCCATGCTGAAAACATTATGAAGAAAGATTATGTACAACAAAACACAAACTGTTGTAGCATAGACTTTACATTTTATAGGCATGCATTATTCAGGACCTTGTAAGTTTACACTCATCTAACAGCCATCATATTTATGAAGTGGTCTTTACCCAAAGGATCTGATTTTATTTCATGAAAGTCAAGAAAACATTGTAATGTATCACCTTGCCTGAGGAGCATGATATAACTGCACAGGCCTATTCAATAATAAGAACATTCTTCAGTAAGGTCACTGAAGTAGTAAAAGCTTATCTGGTGCAAAAGAGGGCCTGTATTCAGGAGAAATGCAGAATGATTAAGAACAGAAAGTTAAGAATAGACTTTCCAGTTTTAACTAAGGTCAGCAGAGAAACTAATATTATGTTATTTTGAAACATAGCCTGGACTCTGAAACCAACACCCCTAAATCACCTGTAAGTTATTTGTGTTTTATCTACTTTCTAGAAGTGATGAGTTGATTGAAATTTTTCAGCAACAAGCCCATGATTTCTCTTCTCCTACTCCACTACCTTCATTTCTTCACAAAGCATTTTAGCTGAGAGATTCATGTGAAAAGTGGTATCTTTTAAGACTTCTAATATTTCTCTCAAGCTTAATGTAAAACATTAAGTGGATAGAGACACTGAATCCCTTTATGCAGAATCTTACATCTTCCTTAAGTTATCCTCTCATCCAAGCATCAACCAGGTCAGGCTTTAGTATATGATGGAGGCTGATGAGATTGCCTTTCAAGGTGTCAAAGCATTCTTCAAACTAATTCAAACTGCCTGTTTATTCAGGAAATACTCCTCCTCATTATTGAAACATAATTTATTTAATTGTCCAAGTGCTCAGTAGAGATAGCCTGTTTCCTAACTTCTTCCAAAAAACTAAGCAAAGTATTATCCAGATGAAATTATAAAAGTGACTCCTTTGGCTGCATTTAAAAATGTCAGAAGAAAAGACTTTAAACACACAAGTTCTTTTGCTTTCTTTGATGTTCAAATGATAAACATTTTGGAATAATAACAAAAAATGTTGCTTTCTGTCACTTTTACTGTTGAAATAAGTTCATATGAGAAAAGATCTAAAATATTACTTATAGTAACAAGTAATGTGAGCTCTTCAAAACACCTGTCCTACAAACATGATCTTTTTAATTTAGATAACGGGAGTTAATCACAGTAACTGCAAAAAAACCCTAATGCACTTCAAATTCAGTGTGTGTGAGTGCTTAAATGAATGGTAGGTGAGACTTGGTCCATTTCACTGGTTTCATGTACTCTGTAAGAGGTCAGGTCAATCTGTTAGAATTGTCACAGTCTATTCTTTCTGTACTACCTGTGAATCTCTCTCTTCAAAACACTTATGTTCAGTGTTTTCACAACCCCTACTTTTTTCTGGCATGATCTATAGTTTTCATTTATGTTGCATGAGTTGGATCTTTTACTAGTACACAGAAATATAGATATATAAAAATCAGTAACAGTAAATTCCTAGTAAGCACATTTATTTTTGGTGTCATCTTGAAGAGTCGAAAACTGTAACAGACTGAACAACAGAAGTAGACAGCATTGAAAGACAGACTTGAAATGACATTACATGTGCCAGAAGTTACTCAATTAGAACTTTTCTCAGAATGCCATTTCAAGTTATGTTGTCAAATAGGATGGCTTAGTTGCCATAATTTCAAATAAATATTCCTTAGAGTCTCTTTTTCTTATTTGACCTTTAAATAAAACAAATCTTGTGTTTCATGTCTGCAGCTACCTATCTTCTCTGCATCAAAGCATGTTCTATTTTGTTGTTCAACTGCCTAGAAATCCTCTGTTTATAAGTAGAAAATCCAAAGACTAACAATAATTTATTTTCTTTTTTCATCTGATATGTTCTTTGCTCTAGTTTATATTTCATGTTTGGTTACTATATGCTTCAGTGTTTCCCAGTGTTTTTATCTTTCCACTTGAAGTTCTTCGTTCAATCTTTGCAGTTCTTAAGGAAAAAAAAAAAACAAAATAAAAAAAAGAAAAAAGAGAATGTCTTCAGTCATTCATACTGAATCCCAAATGCTACAGAAATTCTAGTTTATGCTAACTATAGAAGTAGCTGTCTGAACTGAAGGTTAATTTTAATATTTTAAATAAATACAGAAGTCAACCTGGACTTGACTTAGAAGATGGTAAGAATATTCCCATTGATAAAATGTTACACTATACTTTTCCTAAAATGTCTTTAGTGAATTCCAAAGTAGGCTGAAATTTGGCTTAGTTTCCTACTGAATCACAAGTCCATTAAGTTTTTCCTTTAATTCTCTGATTCACTGGGACTGGTACTGAGTCTTCTGCTATATGGAACATGATAGAGATTTCCATGCACTACAACACTGCAATAGATGATGTTATTTTTAGATACACTCAGTAAACATTACAAGATAATAATTTGGTCATAATCTTAGAATAACAATAGGCTACTAAAATACAAATTATTTAATTTACCATTTCATAGCAATTTCCATTCCTACTGTTTGTTTATATCTTGTAGATAACTAAGTCATGATGAAATGAGACTTGCCAATTTGACTTTCCAGTCAAGATCCATAACACAATCAGGTTTTACTTTGCAGCACAACAGGGAAATGTCCTAGCAGTAAACCTCTTCATGTCAATGTTTACAAAAGGCAAGAAACCTGTGGAGTCTGACCAGATCTGCAGCTGTACCAGGTTCACAAAAGTCTGCCACTGAAAAGATCAGAAACTTAGAACTATGTAACTTCACAAGCCAAACTCAACACCACAATTTCCCTTTATAAACAAAATCAACCATTATAACTTTTCTGTCTTTAAGGTAGCAGACAGTGCCTCTGTTGTACATGGACTGTAGAAAATGTTCAGTTCATCTACCTTCTGGATTGTAACTTCCAGGATAATTGCAAAGTCTCTTTTGCAAAGAAAGTAATGAAGACCTAGGACGTCCAGAAATCCCACTGATTCAGCATCTGCTCCAGTTCTCATTTGAGTTACCTGGAAGCTGTCTGATAAGACCAGAGAAGATGAGCAGAAGGTAATTATGGACACACTTTTCCCATGCTCAATTCTTTCTTGTGCTTACACTCCTGTCAAAAGACTCATGCAGAGACTTGGTGCAGAGTAAGGAGTGTGCAGTAATTGGCACCCAGCTGTTCAGTCACTCTGCTGCAAGTCTTGACAAGTCCCCAAGACATGGATGCAGCTTAAGAAATGTCAGCCTCTTGCAAACAAGCAATTTGGATAACAAGTGAAGGATTCTCTTCCCTTTCAGTGTTTCCTGGTCATCAAGGTTCGTTCATTAGACTACAACAGGCCCTTTTTGCAGCAGATCTATGAAGTGAAAACAACAGGTGAAAGTTGTAATTTCTCCTGAACTTGTGGAGAAAGGGATCACCAGTCCATCACATGTAACTGTGGTATATGAACAAAAGTGGTTGAAAGTAGAATCACAGAACCATAGAATCATGGAATCTCCTGAGCTGGAAGGGACCCACAAGTATCATCAAGTCCCACTCCTGCCCCTGCACAGAACAACCCCCAAAATTACACCATGTGCCAGAGGGCATTGTCCAAATGCTTCCTGAATGCTGTCAGGCTTGGCACCACACTACTTTCCTGTGGAGCCTGTTCCAGTGCCTGACCATCTTTTCCCAATAGCTAACCTAAACCTCCCCTGTCACAGCTTCATGCTGTTCCCTCAGGCACTATCGCTGGTCACCAGAGAGAAGAGATGAGCTCCTGCCCCTCTGCTTCCCTTCATGAGGAACTGTAGATCATGATGAGGTCTCCCCTCAGTCTCCTCTTCCCCAGGTTGAACAAACCAAATTACTTCAGCCATTCCTCATACAAGTTCTTCTCTAGACCCTTCACCATCTTTCTGGCCCTCCTTTGGATGCTCTCTAGTACCCTTATATACTTTTTATACTGTGGCACCCAAAATTGCACACAGTACTCAAGGTGAGGCCACATGAGTGCAGAACAGAGCACAACAATCACATCCCTCAACCAGTTAGAAGTGCAATGCTGTCCTCTTGCCTGCCAGGGCACACTGTTGGCTCGTATTTGATTTGCCATCAACCAGAACCCCCAGATCCCTTTCTGTGGGACTGCTCTCCAGCCTCTTGTCCCCCAGTCTGAGTGCATATCCAGGGCTGCTCCATCCCAGGTGCAAAATCTGGCACTTGCTCTTGTTAAATTTCATATGGTTGGCGATTGTCCAGCCCTCTAATTGGACCAGATGTCTCTGCAGGGCCTCTCTGCCTTCAAGGGTGTCAACAGCTCCTCCCAGAGCCCTTCATCAGTGTTGAAAACTGAGAAAAATAAAGGATTAAATGTCTCTGCTCTGTCTATGTCCCTGTTTGTGAGACGACCATCGTCATCAAGTAACGGGATTAAATATTAATTAATTAATATCTTATTAATTAATTATTTCTGGCCTGCCTTTTGCTATTAACATATTTTTAAAAGCCCTTTTTATTGTCCCCCACAATACTGGCCAGCTTCAACTCTAGTTGAGCTTTGGTTGCACAGTTTTTCTCCCTACTGTAGCAAACAGCATGGGAGGACTCTGTAGTCCTCCCATGTTGCCCGACCTTGCTTCCACCAGACTTTTTTTTTTTTTACTGCTTAAGCTCCAGAAGCAGCTCTCTGCTCAGCCAGGCTGGCCTTCTGCTTCACCTGCTTCATTTCTGACATTTTGGAATTACCTGCTCCCCTGATCTCAGAAGGTGGTACTTAAAAAATGACCAGCACTTATGGACTCCAGCACCTTCAAAAGCTTCTTCCCAGGGGACTTTACTCAGTAGTTCCCTGAGCAACTCAAAGCCTACTTTCCTCATATCCTCATATTTTGCCAGCAGTTTTCCTCCTGTTTGCAGAGATTTTAAACTCGACTGCTTCATGGTCACTGTGGCCAAGTCAGCCTCCAGTCACTACTTCACCCATGACACCCTCTCTGTTAACAAGGAACAAATCAAGGAGGACACCTTTCCTGGTCGGCTTCCTTAGTACCTGCACCAAGAATTTATTGTCCGGGTGTTTTAGGAATCTTCTGGTCCTGTTTGCACAATCTGTGTGGTATTCCCAGTTAACATCTGGCAAGTTGAAGTCCCTCAAAAGGACAAAAGCTAATGATTTAGAGATATCCTTTAGTTCCTTAAAGAATAATTTGTCAGTGCCATCATCCAGGTTGGGTGGCCTATAGTAGACTCCCTCAATGACAACTGCTTTATTTGTTTGTCTCTTATCTTTACACAGAGGCTCTCAACTGCACCACTGCCAACTGCAAGCTGCATGCATTCCAGGCCCACCACAACATACACCACCCCCCTGCCTCATCTGCCCTGCGTATCCCTCCTGAACAGCCTGTAACCATCTGTCATGGCACACCAGTCATAGGATTCATCCCACCAGCTATTACTTATGCCAGGAATGTCATATCTCCTAAGTAAATAGGTTACAGTCCAATGACTCTTTCTTACTGTCCTGGTTTGGGTTAGAACAGAACCAATTCTGTTCAATGACTTTGTTTTCCAGCCAAAGCTCCTCTAAGTAACTGCATTTCTGAAGCTGGCAGTATGTTTTGTACAAACACTGCCTGCTTCCAGCAGTGATTAGGCCTAATATTTGGGTTTACAGCCGAGGATTGGTATGTAAAAGAGGGCTACTGATGAATATTTTCATGTGTTGCTTGGGGAGTGCAGAGTAAAACTCCTACAGGGAGGAGTGGACAGGACTGTAGCAGTATCAGTGGGGATGGTGATGTAGTTACCATCAAGGTGGATTTGGGTTTGGTGCTGGTTCTCCATATATTTGCATACATATATATATATTTCATCTATTGTTACTATTTTCATTAAATTAGTTGTAGTTGTTTTGTATTCCAATCCACAAGTCTCTCTCCTTCTCATTTCCCTTTCCCTTGGTGGGGAGGGGGGGAAGATGGGAGTAGTGGAGAGTGTCTATCGCTGGGAGGTGGTCAACCCAGCCCTAACCCTAAATGGATACACTTACATTGTATTTTTCCTTCTCTGTTAAAAAAATGAGGTTTCCAGCAGGTAAAAGTAACTGTACAAACATATAATATCATATATTTCCTCAGCTACATATCTCACTAAAAGTTCCCTGACTCCAAGGTAATCTCATTTCTCCCTTTTCCCATTAACATTTTGCAACCTTTTAGACAATTACCTTTTTAAGGATACTGAGTTCAGGAAAGTCATGTTTCTTGGACCTTTTCTGTTGCTGCTGAAGTAATAAATACATTTAATCATATGACCTTGAAATGGCAAGAACCAAAAATCAATAACCTCCATTTCCAGCATTCAAGAAAAAAATCGGGTTTGCTTTGGGGAGGAAGGAGTGTGTCCACACTTTTTTGTTATTTTTGAAAGTGTCCAACTTGGCATTTCAACTAATTGTATTAAATACCTTATCCTCAAGTGGACAAAACAGTTGCTGGCTCCCAAATGCAAAGGGTGCCTTGACTCTGAAGAACAGAAACTAGTGCTCATTCCAAAAACTCTGCCTCTGTCAAAGCTTTCCACACCTTCTTGCAGTTTCACAGATTCATAGAATTCACAGAATGGCCTGGGTTGGAAAGGACCTTAAAGATCATCTAGCTCCAGCCCCCCTGCCATGGGCAGGGATGCCACCCTCTAGACCAGCTTGCCCAGGGCCACATCCAAACTGGCCTTGAACACTGCCAGGGATGGGGCAGCCACAACGTCTCTGTACAACCTGTTCCAGTACCTCACCACCCTCTGGGTAAAAGAATTTCTCCTCAGATCTAATCTAAATCTTCCCTCCTTCAGTTTGAAGCCATTCTCCCTTGTCCTATTGCTTTCTACTCTGGTAAAGAGTCTCTCTCCCCACCTACTTTATAGGTCCCCTTTAGGTATTGGAAGGCAGCTATAAGGACCCCTGAAAGCCTTCTCTTCTCCAGGCTGAACAATCCCAACTCTCTCAGCCTGTCCTCACAGGGGACATGCTCCAGCCCTCTGACCATCTTCATGGCCCTCCTCTGGACCCATTCTAAAAGTACTTCTGAATCTCTTGAAACCTTCCTCATCTACCTCAAGTTGCCTCCTCCCATTCTCTCAAGATTTTCACATCTTCCTCCATCATTTAGCATGTGCTGTGATACCCACCACTATTTTATTCTGATGTATAGTACTGTAAAGTCTTGACCTGGTTCATGTTCAGCTCCTCCTTGCCTCTATTTCCAGGCCAGTCACAATACCTGGAATGTTTTCCAAACTTTTTGCCAATGGTTTCTTGGAAGTGCCCGGTGATTTTCACAGTCATCATCAAATCCTGCATTGCTCCTATTCGTCTTCAAATCAATTGCTCTTGGTTAATTTGAGCCATAGGCTTTCCTTTTGTGTTCTCTTTTGCAATTGTCTATTTTCTCTTCCCCCTTTAATGAGCAGCAGAATTTACTCAACTCAGTTTGAGAGTCAAACATGCAAGATCTCAGTCTGCTAATGAGGAACCCTCCTGGCTACACTCATCAGACACTGATCAGAATTCTCAATCCCATTTAAGATTAGGAGAACTCCTACTTCAAAGATCCAGGAAATTCAGTGCAGTTGTGATTCTCTGTGTTGCCACAGCAACATAAATCTTGGTTACGCATGCACCTCCAGCTATAGATGTAATAACTTAATTAATCCCTGGCCTGAAATCGAACAGCATAAACCACAAGAGCCAGGTCTATGTCCTACAATACCCTGCTCTGCAGCAATAACCTGCAGCTGTAGCTGATACCGACAGGAAGGTAAAAAGTGCATTCTCTCTCTCCATCTACAGAACAGGGACAAGTATCTATACAGTGAGCAATGATTTCAGATTATTCCTAGCTTGCTTCAGACATACCAGTCTTTTCACTCAAATATAAGCATGGAAAGCTAAGTATGCAGTCTTAATGATCACCTATAAATCTTAGACTTTTTTTCCAAGCAAATTCAAAAATCCAATTAAGCTCCAAGTGCAAAACCACTTTGCAATCCTTCTCAAAAACAGTCCTGGGAATTCTTTATCACAACTTTGCTTACCTTTAGGATTGAATTTATAAATCACAGTAAGAACCACCACTCTGACTGTCAGTTCTACCTCATTTCATTAATGAAGGCAACAAATTGGACCACATACTAAATTGCTTCCAGATATGAATCATTACATAAAAAAGCTTTATTAGTAAATAAAGGATAATGAAACAAAATAATAGGAATCCTGCCATAAACAGTTAAAGTAGCTGCAATAAAAGTTTAGCAAGAAGATAGAGTAGGAGGTGATTTGCTTATATAAAGCTAACAACTCTGGTAATTAATTTCACCCACGCATGAACTACTATAATCCTATGAAAATGCACAGACTGAAATCAGATCAAGGGGAACTCCATGCAGCATATCTAAAACCTTACTGAGCTGAAGTCTTAATTCAGGAGCCTTTCTGCAGTAAAAGCTGGGAAATTCTGAAATGAATAATGAAGAGCTGAGACACATCTGACAGGAATCACTGTTAGATGAAACACTTACTTGAAAGTAATTTCCTTGAAAGAAATAAAGTCATTATGATTGTATTTTTTTTCATACTAAAACATGGAGAGGGCCTTGCCATAATGAAAGACTGAAAGCACTAAGGCTATTCTTTCAGGATCTTGAAGTAAATAATTTTATGGTTCAAGCTCTAGTTTCTAAAAATGACAACCACTTACTGTCACATTCATTTTGTTAGCTTTATTTTCCAGATCAGAGATCATTGTAAATCAATAAGAGATCAGAAATCAAGCAAGCCTCTGGGATAAAACAGTTGTTTCAAATTGTTTGTCCAAAACAAGACAGGGCAATCAGGCAAATGATTGTAGACTGAGTAGGTCATTAAGCCTCCACCATTGGGGTCTTAAAAAATTTAGTTCTCAAGCACCTGTCAGGAAATACACTGATGTAACTGAGGCAGCTTCAGGGGAAGGAGATGAAGCCCCAAAATCTAGCCTTGTGACATTCTGTGTCTATGCTGTACGACCTGCTGTAAAAAAACAAACATGAAAGGCTGAAAGATTGCTTCACAATGTTTATAACACAGAGGTTGTTCCTACAGCTGAATTAGTACAGGTACTAAACACATTTCCTCCTGACTTTCAGCAGGTTTGTTTGTTTCCTAAGAGCCCTGCATTACAATCTCAAAGCCCCTGGCCATACTTGGCTACTAATAATCTTTAAATGTAGCTGTTTTCCCTCCTTCATCACTCTCTCTCTCTCTCTCTCTCTCAAACATTTATATAAAGTTGTCTTGTCTTCTCTCTTTATTTATCAGCATTTAACCAAGCATTAAATATTTTGTACTCCCTGATGAATTAATCTAGGTAGTCTTTTACAAGTATTGTTGTCATTCTCTGTATCCTCTCCATATGTCTGTACTCTTCATGCCAAACTATATTCATAGGAATATTTGATTCCTTAATGTCCTGCTACAATTCTGGAATTACAGCTTTCTAAATTCCTTCTGTTTTCTCACACCCTGGGTCTGCATGTAGAGTACTCTTTCCAGACAGATCAATTTTATGCATTATAATTCTTTTTTTCCTTCCCATAATGCTCATCACTTTTGGTACTCACATTGTACTTGGTGCTATATACAAAACCTCCTCAATTAAAACAATTTAGAAACTGACTTAAGACATTCAGTTACTTGAAAATCCATCTTCTGCTGAAACTTAGAATTTTAGTGACAGAAAGATAAGCAGCACATTATCAAATAGGATCTCAAATTAAGGCTGTCAATGGTTACCTTTAATCCCAAGATTAAATATAAAACATTGTACAATCCATTATAGTAATTACAAAATTACTAATTGGATTCTCTTGATCCCTTTTATAAACTACTTTTGATTATCACTTTTATTAAAACTGAAAATAAAATTACCTAGATTAAAATGTTCATATACAAACTTATTCAGTGTTCAGTATACTTACCAAATACAGTTTCAAAAGAAGAACAGGCCTTGAGGAAGACAGTATTAGGCATTAAGTTAACCTCAGCAGATGACCATCAGAATGAGAGCAGAGACTGTATTCTATTTTTATTATCCTACAAAACTCAAAAGTCTGACTGATTAGTTGTTTGGTTGGTTTGGGTTTTTGGGTTTTTTTATCTGTTAGTCATGGGAAGTCATGTATTTACATTTACATTCTTGAAAAAAAAAAGGTGTCTTACATGTCATTGAGGTTACTGCTTAAAGACAAAAGATGACCTTAAGTACTATCTAATAGTAATTGGATGCTTACACAGCTGACAAAGGCATCTGAAGATGCAACAGTAATCCTATCAGCATTCAGAGATAGAGACATAAAAATTGCAATATGTTGTTACTTGAAGGTAAAGATGTAACCTTCCATGAAGTGTCTGGTCACTGTCAGACGCATGGGTTCTTCCAGTCATACCTCTAGTACACTGAGCAATGTGAACCCTTAGTACCCTGCTAGTCAAAATGCCTAGAAAAGATCCTTCATTGCCATAAATCACCAGAGTTTCACTGAAAGTTTCTTTCATTTTAAATGCTTTGTAGTATGAGATATATCATTTTGTATAACTTGATATTTCTAAGTCCTCTAATTTAAGGCAAAGAAAGGCCTTTACACAAAGCATTTTTTCCTATTGAGCATGGCAAGGAAAAGCTCCCTGAGGGAGCTGAAATTTCCTATGAACACCACTAAAGTTCTCCATCTGGAAAATATTTTAATGCCATGGACTTTTTAGATGTGGTGGGGTTTTCTGTTTTTGTTTTTAAATCAATATTTTCCAGGAAGTTATAGTATGATGGGGAACAAGCATTGACACCTACAAAAAACAGTGTCTGGAGTATCTATAGTTATATTTTCTTAGAACTTTGGTTCACAAGTAAAGAATTTTTCTGAAACGATTACATGTGGATCTGAAGGTAAAGATGCTTTCAAAATGGAATCTTTTTCAACAGTAAAGCACAAACAGTGCCTTTGGTCCAAGTGTATTATGTTTAAACTTTTCCCATGAAAAAAAAAAAACAGTCAGGACCCTGAGCCACATGAGTTTCAGTCAATTACATAAAGCCTGCTACCACACAAATAATTAGGTTTTTTTCAATAGTTAGAGTTTCTTTTTCTTGACAGTAATTTGGTTGATATTTCAATCTCCATTTATGGAGGTACATATATAACCTCTGAAGAACCAGAGTCTTTAGTGTTAAGCATTCTTAAACAAATTAGTTAGTTGTTAATTTTAAAATTCTTTTTAAATTGCTTCATAAGCATATAAAGGTCCAAAGCATTTTTTCTGTCTCTTTAATCCTTATAAATTAAAGAGACATGCAGCCCTCATGCTGTGGTTTTCTGCCACACAGGATTATTCTGTATCTATTATTACCTACAAACTTGCCCATGTAGATGCTTATACAGCAAAGACATGGACATCTGCTTAATTTTATGCATTGTAAATCATCTTACTGAGCTCGGGTAACCTATTAATAATAACTAAAGGCAGGAATTTGCACATAACATTTTTAAGGACAGAGCCTTATGCTGTTTGCACTTGTGCCATATTCCAATTCATCCATACAGAATGGAGGGCAGAATATCTGACTGTTTGCATGGGAAGTGCTCATCCCTCGATGCAGGGCAGATTGCAAACTCTGAATTTGCTTTATAACTTCAGCTGTGGATTTATGACTGTTGTACCTTAGAAAATGATGAAGAGTTATTTGTATTTTTTCTTCTCACCAAGTTCACTTTAGCATTTTATATATGTCTGAAAATGTTTTATGCCTTTGTAGATCTCCCTGCCAGAGGCAATATTAAAATGCACAGCCTACCTGTATCTAATTGCCATAATGCACATCTCCTTAAGTTAAATAGCAGCACCACTGAAATAGCTCAGCATGCAATCCAATATAAACACACAGTGTGAGAAGGAAATCAGTAAATAAAAATGCACTGGTTCAAAGACATGCTCTATAAATAGCATACATAACTGAAACGAATATGTTGATATACTAGACTCAAAACAAATTACAAAAATGAAACCCAGCCTCCTGGGGTCCATTACAGAGTATTAAAAATTCCCAAGACTGCTGCATGTTTTTCTTATCTGTTTCTCGAGTTTCATGCTCAAAATCATAAACTCCAGAAGCACATTTCACCTGAACAACTATATCAGCAGGGAATGTCATCCTGTGCACTATATCAACACAGCAGTGCTGCTGAAGTAATTCTGCTCCTTTCTTTGCAAAAGAAAAGGAGCAGGTGACCTGACTCCCCGAGCTCTGGCTGCTCCAACTGACATCCAGCAGGAATGAAAATCCCTTTACAAACATTCATTAAGCAGTGAACTCTCTGTAACGCAGAGCTCTATGTGGAATTACAAAGGCAATACCTAGGTATTCCGAATTTTCTAGGAAAGGAAAAAAAAATATATTAACTATTACGACTTAGGATTGCTCCAGATCATTGCTTAGTACCGGTTTGCCAATGCACAGCGCACACTTCATTTTTAATTACTCAGGCGACCACAGAGAAACTTATTATTTATGTTACAAATTCCCCGCACGTATCTTAAAAACTACCCTACCCAACCACTATGCCAAATTCAGCGCCAGCATCCGTATTAGTGTCTAGGCTCCATTCAGTTAAAATGAAGAGGGACGAGGGTGGGTAAAAAATGACTTAAATCTCATAATCCTCCTGTCCCGGGGTTGGCCAGCGCCCCAGGGGGGACTCCCGGCTCGGCGGGTAGCGTTTTGAAGAAGACCATCTCAATTCGCAAAAACCTACCGCCGCCAGCCCTCAGCCCTCAGCAGCGCTTTTTAGGGGGTGGTTTGGGGTTGGGAATTTTGCCTTTTTTTTAAATTATTCGCCCCTAAGGAGAGCCCAGGGAGAAAGAGAGGGAAGTGAGAATGTCTCCCCTCGGCATCCCCCTGCGTAGCGCGGCCACCTTTACCCCCCCTCCCCGCTCCTTACCTGCACCCGCGGGGCGGTGGCGGCGGCTGCATCCCGCCGCGGAGGCGGCGCTTGGCCGCGCCGT